>VDFB02294521.1:0-22908 GCA_007258455.2 Sequoia sempervirens | reverse complement strand
AATATCAAGAGGTGTCTATGGGTGGGTGAGCAACCCCCAGGTACTTGCATAGTAAGAACTTGAGCCATGTGATAAAAATCTCTTTCATCATCCATGCGTGAGGTTGAATAGCCATCAATGTTCATGGCTCATGTAGTTGGCTATGTAGTTTTGCACATTTTTTTTTCTCTTGAACAATAAAAACCTAGAAGTTTTTGACCTGTAGCATTTACACATGCTAGAATAGTGATCCACTCCAGGCTCTTTGGGATAATGTAAGCAACACTTCTCACACCTTTCATGGCAAGCACCTTCATGTTACCTTTTCGGCCAGCTTGCAGCCCTGTCTCATCATAGTTCCAAATCCTTTGCAATCCATAGTTCCCTCCTGCATATGCCTTCTCCAAAGTGTCGTAGAAAGCACTTATAACCAGTTGCCTCAGATTTATAGCACGATTTCTATCTTGACCTTGGGTTGTTCTCAAGCAGAGATCAAGATGCCTTCTTTTGAATCCTGTCCACCATGACTTGCTAGGAAGCCCATTCTTGAAGGGATTATTCCTTGTTTCGCATATTTGGGCCACTTCCATTTTCAGATTGACGATCTCCAAACCTTGGCCAATAGCAGCCATCTCCTTGCACCATTCGATGATCAATGACTCTTCCTCCTTAGTTAGGACTATTGGGGTGCCTTTCCTTTTTGTAGTGGTCATACCACCTAGCCAATTGGACAATGTTGAGGTAGGAATACCCCACTTTTTTGCTGCACCTCTAGTTGACCAGCTGTAGGCTTCAACATCTTCAAGGGCATGGTCCATGTCAGCCTGGGTCCATTCATGCCTTGGTGCAACCTTTTTGGTTGATACAACTGGGTTAGCTTGCACTATAGATTTGGTTGGTTGTTCCAAAACAATTTCTACCTCCTCCTCACTACTTGGTTCTTCAGTTCGCTGGTGAACGGGAATTACAACATCCTCCTCATCACTATGTGGCAGATGCGCACCTCTCTTGTGTGCGGGCATAGTTTTCCAGCTCCGCTTTTGTGGAGGCTTCCTCCTTGAAGATCGCCTGCTATTTGTTTGCGCATTTATCTTCCTTTGTATTGAGCCAACATAGTGATTAGTAAACAACATAGACTTAATATTGAAAATAATGATACCGACTAAAACAATGAATCCATACATTTACTATTGACTGTAATTGAAGAACAAGCTAACCATTCATATAATTGACACGGCATTATGATACACATATATATGAACTTGCAACAATAGCATGATACAAATATTTATATCTTCAAATAGCTTTGCAAGACAATAAAGGGTTTCAAATATTTCTATCATACTGATGTTTCAAGTTGTGTTAATGTTTTATAATGCTGTTTGAGATATTCTTCGCATACTATCAGTACAATTGAAGAACAAACAAAGCATACATCTAATTAAGTTGAATGTAACCAATGGTGGGTAGGGTAACTTTGAGCAAGGGGTCCACATCATCAACGTCCCAGTCAGGTAATTTTCTTATGCCACGTCCCTTGACAGTTGAGCTAGAATTATGCAACTTTTATATATGTATGTATATATCTATCTCTACAATATATATATATGTATGTATCTATCTATCTATCTATCTATGTATGTATGTATATATCTATCTTATTGATGTTTCAAGTTATTTATGCTCTTTCAGTCCATGGTTATAACACAAGTAGGAGTCATATTCTATCACAGTTGGTTGTAAGGGAGAGGGGTTGTTAATTACAGTCAATTAAATTGAAGAACAAACACATAGACAAAAGGGAGAGGAGCTATGTGTGGGCATAGGAGTTAATCATGGGTATACATTTGGACATATGACATATGGTGGGTATGGTGTGTGAAAGCCTACTTATACACTCTCAATTTAATTGAAGAACAAACAAAGTAACGGAGGAGCTTTTTTGCCCTATAGAGAATGCAGTGAAGTGGTATAAAGTTCATGGCATTTGCCATGAAATTTAGATTCTTGGCATTTTCCAATAGTTTATAAGTCATGGTATTTTCCATGGATTTTATAGCAGTTCTAACTACATGCACTGTAGGGCAAGAGTGTTTTGATGTGATGTAAATGTCGACCCCTCTCCCTTACAACTAACTTTGATGATGGCTAAGTCCTACTTATGTTAATACCATTTCTCAAACAACATAGTATCATAAGTAGGAGTTAGCCATTATGACAATTGATTGTAAGGGATAGGGGGGCTGATATTTACAGTCACTTTAATTGAACAACAAACAAAGCATACATCTAATTAGGTTCAATGTAAATGAGGACATACATACAATCACTTTGCAGAGATAGATAGATACTTAATTTGAATGTGAATGAACAAGGTATAAATTGAATGTAGATACATATATTTGGTGATGAACTATACATTAATATATAAATTTGAGTATGCAATATATATATATATATATTCAAAGATAGATAGATACCTAATTTGAATGTAAATGAACAAGGTATAAATTGAATGTAGATACCTATATTTGTTGATCAACTGCTCAGTAATATATTAATTTCAAATTGCAAAATAGAAATATACATACCTTGTTAATTTACATTCAAATAAGGTTATCTATCTATCTCTCTGCAAATATATATATATATATATATATATATATATATATATATATGTTTCCCATAGCCCTATCCATTTTCATGAAACTTACACATTTATCTATATCTATAATATATATGGCCCTGTTCATTTTAATGAGACTTACGCATATCTCTCTCCCTATATATATCTATGTATATATATATATTTGCAGAGATAGATAGATACCTAATTTGAAATTAATATATTACTGAACAGTTCATCAACAAATATAGGTATGTACATTCAATTTATACCTTGTTCATTTACATTCAAATTAGGTATCTATCTATCTCTGCAAATATATATTATATATATAGGGGGAGAGAAATGCGTAAGTTTCATTAAAATGAACAAGGATATATATATTGCAGATATAGATAAATGTGTAAGTTTCATGAAAATGGATAGGGCTGTGGGAAACATATGTGGATATGTATCATTTTGTGCAGCATATATATGTATGGTAATGTTGTATTTGAAAGGGTTGGAAATGTTTCTACCATAATAGAGCTTAAAGGGAGATTGGTCGATGACAGCATAAAGGATGGTTATGGAAATGACTTACCGAAAGAGCTGAAGGAGGAGAAGGCATCGATCTAGAGGAGGTCATCGTCGCTCAGGAGCATGCAGCAGAAAGTGAGAAATTTGAAAATTTTGAATAAACTGTAATGTGTAACTTGCATCGCACAAATGAGGATTGCTTGCATAAATAGGTTTGTTGAATTTGAATTGGTAGCAAGTGGATTAATTTGAATTATGGGAGGGAATTTGATCTGCATTCAATGGATTAATGGTAGAAGTGATAGCTTAATGGGTACGTAGGATTTCTGGTTGGTGATTTGAAGTGATATTAAATTTGTTTTGAATTCTAACCAATTTTTTTTTAAAAAATATGATTATTGTTTTTTAGTAGATTTGTAAATAATAGAGTGATAATTAAGTGTTATAATGAAATTTTGCAATGCATAGTGAGCCTAAGAGTTCGTGTTTTTCAATTTTGCCGGCAAATTCAAAAAAAGATTGGTTATTATGGACATCCGGGAACCAGTTGATAGTAAAAGGAATATGAGAAATGGGACATGTTGAAATGTATTTTGTTCAAATATATTTGGAATTAAATCACTTGGCAATGTCTTATGTACATGTCAACTCACTTTTAATGCAAGAAGACTTATATTTTGGTTAATAAAATATCCCTTCACAACAACCTTTTATTGGGAAGGTGGCAAATATTATTTATATTGTGGAAATAAGATTATCATTATGCATTCACTTGATATTGTGAAATAGGCAAATAAATGTCCACTTGCATTCACCCACTATTGAGAAGGTGGCAACAAAAAAGTCAACCTGTGATAGGACATACTGTTAATTTAATATGAATCTGTCATATCATATTTGAAAGGAAATTTGAAATTTTTATTGGTATAAATATTACCCACCGGTGGGCCCCAGGCTGTCCATAGCTATACCAGCGATGGGACCCTGTCCCACGATCGGCTCCTCTCCCTTAGTTAAATTATGAGAGAATACAATCTTTTCAAATTTCAATTTTGTTTGAAAATAATGAGATGAATGGTTAAATTAGGAGACAATATAATCTTTTCAAATTTCAATTTTGCTTTCAAATAATGAGACTAAGATAATATATTTGATTTTTTAAATCAATAAAATAATGTAAGTTATAAGTAATTTTGGTTATGTTAAGAAATCATCTTATAATGATATATTTGGAAAATAAATCATATATAATCTTAAATAATTTTGATGTTAGGATTCAAGATTGATCAACTTATGTTTTGTAGTCTATTATAAATGTTCAATTCTTATTGATGCATTTATTAATTTGTGAAATTTAATTGTTTTAAGTCATCTAATTTTGAGATTTTTTAACTTGATTTATACTTTTTAAGCCGTGTATATACTAGCATATGTATCTTTAAAAAATCTATATAAAATACATTGAGAGATATCCTTCTCAATGAGCATCTGGAGGAGGATATCTCTTGACATATTTTATATAAATTTTTTAAAGATATATATGTTAGTATAATTAAATGTTGGGATAAGATAAAATCTAAAGTGATTAGATGTGAAAAAATTTAATTGTCTACAAAAAATTATTAACTATAATAAAAAATTATAAAATAATAAATTTAACAATTATTAAATATTTAAATAATAATTCAGAACTAAATTTTTAATAACTTAAATAAGAAAACTCCTTTTTGAAATAAAATATATGAAAAATCTATAAAAATTAGTTGTAATTATTATTTTTTTTTGGAGTGAAAGAAAAAGACTCTCCAACTCATGATAATACTTTCAAGATTCAACTGTGTATGTTTTTGAGTCAAACTCATTGACCTATTTTTCAATAGGGGAGAGGGGCTAGTAGTTGTGCAGGCTAGCGATTGATTGGAATATCATAGAACCTTTGTTGTTGTTTTTAAATGTGGATTAGCCTCTTATCTATCTATAACTAAGATTTGGAGGTGTGACTCATCATAAAACTCTCCACTGTGGTTTGAGAAGTGTCTAAAATTTGATCTTTTAAAGATTCGGCCAAAACTTAATCATGGGATCCAATAGTTGAACAAAAAAATATAATTTGTTGCTTGTAGAATATCATATTTATTTAAAATAAAACTAATAGGCAACTTAAATGGACCAAATACCTATTGGTAACCACAAATCTTTGATATCTCTACTTTTTATATTCAACACATACGGACCAATAGTTGAACACAAAAAAACTATTTGTTCTTATAAAAACAACACATAATTATTTAAAATACAACTTCTATCAAACAAAAATGGACCAATAGTTGAACACTGAAATTTTTTGAAAATCCTTCACATTTAATGGGAAAATACATGGTATTTATTGTGCTCACTTTTTATATTTATGATAAGACAAACTATTAATATGAAATGTTCCAATGCTTGTACATTGTTGTCCCAATAGTTGTACATATAAGAACAATATATTTTCACTATGATAACAATACTTGTTTAAATGAGTCTTATTTTATTAAATAAGCATTTTATTTTATAAATGAGACATTTATAGTGGATAATTATTATATTTTATTTGAGACAAAAAAATACTTATTTCACTTCTTCATGAATGTATTTATGTTTTTTTTTATATAACATTTAGAGGTTCTCATGTGTTCATGTATAGGTTCATTTTGATAAATATTTGGTTTTTTTTTATTTACATATGGACTATTTATTTACAATATATAGTATAAATATGTGGTAAGACTAAGTATTATAATCACAATTGACTGCACGACTGTTGGACCATGCACAATTATCGGCCCCTCTCCCCTAGTAATACTTCAGGAAAACCCATCTCTCATGATAAAGAATTGGTCCATTTAGCACTCATTGCATCTAAGTGATGCTCATGGACCATTCACCCATCCCAATACTAATCCAAATCAAATGCCCTTAACCATGAAATTTTTCCCACAATTAAACTCACTTAACTTACAATCCCATTTACAAAATACCTCTTACTTATCGACTCTACAACTCATTAAAATCCTGAAATTTTAACACTTAACGATTCTGAAACAATAAATTTCACAACTCACTTACCTTACAATCCCATTTCCAAAATACCTCTTGCTTATCGACTCTGCAACTCGTTAAAGTCCTGAAATTTAACAATAACGATTCTGAAACAATAAATTTCACATTTTCTCCTAACCTGGAGCATAGACTGTGTGGTTTAACAATTACGGAGTCCATGGTAATTATTCAACGTGAAAATGATTTGGCAATTTGGGTTATGTCACGGACAAAGTTGTTCAGGCCAAGGAAGGAAGAGCCACCTGGGCTAACTGCTTTAACTACTGCCTCCTTCACTTTCAACACCTGTTGCCTCGCCTCCTCACATTCCATAATCCTTCTCACTCCATTATCCACCTCTTCTCTCGTAACAACCTTGCTTTCATCGACATCAACGCCCTCAAAGTCTATTCCAATCTTCCACACATCCTTCACAAATCTGCAATTTAGAAACTGATCCAGAAAATATGGCCATCCAAGCATAGGAATTCCGAAGCTGAAGCTCTCCATGACAGAGTTCCATCCGCTGTGGGTAAGAAACGCTCTAACGGATGGATGGGATAGTACCTTCACCTGCGGTGCCCAGCTCACAATCAGCCCTCTATCTCTGATCCGTTCCAAAAATCCATGGGGCAAAATAGCAGGCTCCCCATGTGCAACATCCTTTCGCAAGACCCACAGGAAAGGCTTCTGGCTGCTTTCTAACCCCAGCGCAATCTCTTCGAGCTGTTGCTTCGATTTGACGGCGATGCTGCCAAAGGAAACGTAAATCACAGAAGCCGGCTTCTGCGCATCCAGCCATTGGAGACAGCTCTCGTCCTCTGCGAACATACTTGTGGACCGGAGGACGTCTCTGTGCGCCAGAAAGTCGGGAAGAAACAGAGGACCCACTGCCACTGCAGGACAGCCGTTTATTGACAGTGCTGCTACTGCGTCTCTTCCTTCCACCTCCTCCACCGTGTTCACCAGCACGTAATCTCCCCTGTTTTGCACTTGGCTTTCATATAGAAATCTTTTGACCAAAGCATCCGAGGCACTTTCAGCGCGGTAGAAGGAGATGAGATCGGTTGGCAATAGAGGTGGGAGATTACCGGGCAAACAGGTGATCACATTCTCCGGCCTCTTCGCTTCTCCCACTGAAATCACACACCATAAAAATTTTATGACAAAAGAAATTTATGCTGCAACATGCAATTGAGGGTTAATTAGAAAGCTAGGAATACCTACATTTCACAGGAATGTGTCCCCGCGAGAGGAGCAACTCTGATGGTCAAAAATCGAAACCCCTCAGCGGCTTGCTCATCAGCATCTAACATGCGCCGGTGTGTCCACTCCGTGTTAACGAAGGTAATGAAAAATCCCCTTGCGGAGAGCAGGTGGGACAATTGGATGAGAGGATTAATACTCCCTTGTACAGGGAATGGCACCATGACTGCGTGCAGAGACTTGGCCATAACTTGTGGCAAATTGGGGTGAGAGGAGGTGGGCGTACCAGGAATCGTCCATATAGAGGAGTCGCATACCGCTATTTAATTAAGATTGCTATTACATTATTGCATTAAATATTTGTAATTGATTTTTACTTGTGTGCAGCCTGTTGGTTGCCTCTGCATTGCTTCAACATAAAAAAATTCCAGAGTTTTTTTTAATGATTTTTAAGACTGCGACTTGCATACAATAATTTTGTTTCTGTTTTTAAAGTTTTTAAGGAAGCGGGGTTGCTTTCAGAAGAAATAGGGATATGTTTAAATTATTTGAATCTCTATCTTCAATTTGATTCTGTGCGTCATTTTATTGAATTTTAGTGAGTTTACATCTCAAAAATGTTTTTACTTTATTACTTCCTACCGGTCGGCAAAGGATTTGTCACATCCGTCGTTTTAGATGAGAGGAGTAGTTAAGAGGAGTTAAGCGTGCCTGCTTTTTTTAATTTTCTAACAAGTTAAAAATACTTTATGAGACAATTAATTTTTATTTTTATATTTCAATCGTTCCATCAACTTTTAAACAATTTTTTTTAAATAAATTATATTAAGAAATAGTTGTCAAGATATCGATATGTTTGTTTTTTTATGTCAATGAAAGCATCACATTCTATAATAAAATGTTTTTACGATTCCACTATTCAATAATGCAAATAATACACAAACTTTCTTCTCGTACTTTTTTAGGTCTTTTCTACAGCCCCATTTCACATTGGAGTTGATGAGAAGTAGTTCTTAATTGAGCAATAAAAAATTTGGCTCTCCACAAAATACTAGCCCCTACATACATTTTTTGTTGATCCGCACTTTACCTCTAGCCCCTACGTACATTATTTATTGATGAGCACTTTACCTCATATACACTTTGCATAACTTATCCATAACAAAATTCTTTCTCTTTTCTATTCATGGTAGGACACACATTCAAGTAGATATTCCATTTGCTCATTCATTTGTTGTTTTGCTTCATCCATGTCTTCTTTATTTTGCTCAAGTTGTCATTGAAAACAACCTTAGGCTATCTACCCACTTCCATTTGTTCAAATTCTTTTTAAATATCTTATGAGACACACCATAACAATTACTTCAATAGGAATTACCCTAGTTTCACTTAACATAATTTCATAAGGAACCAACTTTTTATTTTGAACTTGTTTTTTGATCAAGCACTTTTCATTTTTCTTAATTATTTCCAAATTGAGTTTGAAATGTTGTTAGCACATATAACTCTTTATCACAAACCATCCACAATATGAGTGTAGTTGTATACATCTATTTTGACTAACATTGTCGTTATATTATTTTATTAGAGCAATAAATCATAACATCTAAAGTTGCTTTGGATTCTCCACTAGGTGCAAGCTTATCCAAGATTTTATGACCTTTTGAGATTGCAACCACAATCTTATCATAGAAATTGAAAACTAATATTTCGATTAACCTACTTTAGGAAGCTAAATTTAACTTAATTTTACATTTGAAATTAGAAAAAAAAACATCACATGTTGTTTAGAGGTTCAACTTTCAATATTTAGTTCAACAAAGAGAGGATAAGTTAAATTAGGTTCACACATTTTAATTTAGGAGGAATAAGTTAAATAGAGAGAATTAGGGAGAGATAGATAGAGTTCACATTCAAATTTAGTTGTCAATTTATAGGGTTAAATATTAAGGTCCATTATTTAGGTTTTATGATTTAAGTTTCACATGTTGAAGGTTTACCTGTCAATGTTTAGTTAGGGAGAGAGAGGAAGTGAGGAAGAGAGAGGAAGAGAAAGAGAGTGAGGGAGAGAAAGTGTTAAAGAGAGGAAGTTCAAGGGAGAGAGAGAGAGAGAGAGAGAGATAGAGAGTTCATACAACCAAATTTAGGTGGTATAAGTTAAATAGTGAGTTAGGGATACATAGAGTTCACATTCAAATTAGTTGCCTATCTATAGGGTTAAATCTTAAGATCCATTATTTAGGTTTTATGGTTTAATTTTCGTAGGTTGAAGGTTTAACATTCATTTTCTAGCTAGGGAGAGAGAGGAAGTGAGGAAGAGGGAGCTAGGGAGAGAGAGACTTCATGTATTCAAATTTAGGTGGTGTAAGCTAATATATGTAGATAAAGCTAAGGAGATATAATTTTACATTTAAATTTAGTTATTTGTACATATAGGGTCAAATGCTAAGGTCCATTGTTTACCACTTATGGTTTAAATTTCACATGTTGAAGGTTTAACTTTGAATTTTTAGCTATGGAGAGAGAGGACAAGAGGAAGTTAGGGGGGAGAAATAGAGTTCACATTAAAATTTAGTTGGTTACTCATAGGGTTACATACTTAGTTCCATTATTTAGAGTTAATGACTTAAGTTTCACATATATTGAAGGTCTAAATTTTAGATTTTAGTTAGGGGACGGTTGCAAGAAGATGGGGGAAAATTTGTGGCCACCCATCTTTGATTTTTTTTAAAATCTATAACATGAGCACATTTTAGATTTTAGTTAGGGAACAAGTGCAAGAAGATGGGGGCAAATTTGTGTACACCCATCTTTGATTTTTTAAAAAAGCCATAACATGAGTGCATTATAATGTGTTTGTGTTATGGCTAGGTGTGTTAGGCTCAGCCACATCAAGGCCATAACATGCTCAAGTTATAACATGAGCATGTTATAAGTTATATAAACAAAAAAAGGTAACATTTTCTCATTTTATTTTTTGCAAGTTTTTTCAAACCCATAGCCTGCATACCCTTGAGAGCATTCTCGCGTTATTGGAGGCCAAATTCTTCACCAAATCATCGTTGATTCTTTACCAAAATTCCACCACGACATTGGGGAGGTCAAAGGATTAAGTTTTGTTTATTTTTTGTGTGAATTTGTTTCTAAATAGGTAGATTTAATAGGTTTTTTGATGTAAATTTATTTAATTTATAGGAATTGATAATCAACCTCCTAATCCTCAAAATCCTCCTTCACCTCAACCCAAAATACCTTCTGAAGAACAACCCCAACAATAAACACCTCCAATAATTCCTTAATATTCCCTTGGAACACAAGAAAATTTAATGGGAAAAATTCAAAATAACAAAAAAAAATTGACATAATTACAAGGTTGAAAGATCCTGCAAGTTCAACCTCACATAGAGATACACTTGCTCAATCTCTTGAATCTATGTTATCAAATGTAGATTCAATTAGCAAGCAAATATCTACTTGATCGGATAAGAGGAGAGATTTTAGAAAATTCTATGCAAATAAGTTATCTTATAAACAAGTCAAAAATTACAAAATTACAAAATTTGAGTTGTGTTCCCTTTTCACAAACCCATAAAGAAATCAACATCTACAGCCTATAAAGCAAGAGGTTCCCTATCCATTGGTGCAACCAACAAGGGATAAAGAACAATTTTTGGCAAAGGTGGTGGATGGTTTTTTACCATCCTCCATGCAACAATAATGAAGTCTCCCAATATTTTTTGAGGAAACTCTACTATGAGTTTGTCCTAAATAAACATCAAAATGGTTAGAAAATTCAGCATATAATTTACAACAACAAGTAGTGTGTGTGTGTGTGATTTATTTTGAGATAGAAAGGTTTTAGCATTTCAAAATATCTTTCACAAATTTTAATTTGAGGATACATCTCTAGAAATTTACCAAAAAAATGTGTTTGATTCATATCCAAAAAATTCTTTGGATGTGGCTCATGGTTTCGACTACTGATTCTCCTTCTTACCACATCCCTTTGATTTGGAGATACCTTTGTGTAATTCTTCCAAAATTATTCAACTTCAACAATTGGTTTATCTTTTTTATGGTAGTCTCCAAGAGAACGCCCATAATTCATTGGCATCAGTGTCCTCGATTCTTTGGCGCCTTCCAATGGCTCTTGATAAAAATTTTCTATTAATTTTCAATACTTGACTTATCTTTCTAATAAGATTAGCTTTCCTCATTTGATTACTTACCATTGTAAATGTAATGACACGTCATGTGACATTACTATCTTTTGTGCATGAGGTGTTACCCACACTCTCATATGCACTCATTAGATTCTTGACAATAGATTTTTCACTTGAAGCCTTTGATGTTCTCAACACAATAATCTTCATGATGGACCTATACTTTATACTTCACATCATTTCAACAAATAGTTGACATCTTACGATCTCATTTAACTTTTCAAAGAATACTCTCTGGAAATCTTATGAGCATATCTTTTACAAGTCTATTTTGGAATCTTACCTTCCATTGGCTATAAAATATTCTCATCAATATCAATCAAGTACTTGGGCTTTCTATTCTCAAAGATAAATTTTTCTCAACATTAGGAATTTCATGAATATTTAAATGAGATGGGATAGATGGCATACCTTTGATCAAAGATGGAATAGATGATTTACCTTGAAGTTGAGATGGGAAATGTGGTGCACCTCCTTCACATGTGAGTGATGATGTAATTTCAACTTTAGATCTGTGATAGATGGTTTCCCTCTAACTTGATTTGCGATAGAGGATGTGTCTCCAACTTCTGGTAGAGGAGGTTTAGGTTCCTCTTCAATTGGCATGCCTTCTCCTATCATGTTAAATCTCCTCTTTTCATGAAGTTGCCTCATTTGTTCTCTTTTCTTCGTATTCCTATCTTCTTGTTCCTCTTCAATTGGCACATCTTCTTCTATCATGTTCAATTTCCTATTTTCATGAAGTTGCCTCATTTATTATTATTTCTTTGCATTCTTAGTTGCTTGCTCCTCCTATGTTAGAGGAATCTTTGATCATTTCCTCAACATGATGAAGAATTGTACTTGTAGCATGAAAAAGAGATAATGAATAGTTCCACCATAGTACTAATCAAGTAAAGAGATATCTTACACAAATCTATTAAATTAAAATATATGAAAGTCCTAAAAAGAGTAGCAATGAATATCCCTCAATATGAACATGAATATGATAGTCCAAAAGGGGCAACAATGAATATAACTATGAAAATGAATATGATGGTCCAAAAGGGGCAGCAATGAATAGGAATATGAAGTCCAAAAGGGGCAGCAATATAATCAAGTTAGGGTGATGGTTGAAGGGGTTTTTTATTCCTAAACCCTCTATGGTTGAAGGTAGGGTAGGGTGATGGTTAAAGGGTAGCCTAAAATAGGTTCTTTCGAACAAACTATGGATGCTTAGAACAAATATATCAAAGCATAATAGTAAGAAAAAGCATAGACAAGGCAATGAACTGTTTGAAAAAATGCTTTGGTAGAATTGTATGGAAAATGTGGTAGCATAAAGAAGGCAATGAACTGTTTGAAAAAATTCCTTAAAGAAATGCGGTCTTCGTACATATACATATATTGATATTGTGTGAACCCTTTTCCTAGTACCTACAAAACAACATGAATAAACGAGTTAGACAAGGATTTGCAAGCTAAAACAAGGATTCCCCATGAAATCCATTTGCAAACTCAAACTAGGAATGAAAATAAGCAAAAACACAATGGAATGATAAACCAAAGATTAAATCCTAATTTAAATAGCAAACACTTGATCCCATGGGGGAATTGGTGCCAATTTGATGTGAATATTGGCCCTTTCCCAATTCCTATGATCCAAGATTCGAATGTTGAAGATGATTTTGATCCACCTTGATGAGAAGATGAGAACTCCAAGCCAAATTTGCGAAAAGCCTAGCTAAGAATTCAAATGATGAATGGAAATGGCTAAGTATTTTAGCATGGTAACTTTACTTGGATTGTGGATGATAAAATGAGGAGAGGAACTCTTCATTTATAGGATTTCAAAATGGATGAATGCCCAAATTTGAGCAATGTGGGACTAACATTCATCCAATGATATGGTACCACTTGTCAAGCTATGAATGGATGATGATTGTGCAAGATTTGGGGTTTGTGCCAATAAATGCCAATATTTGAAATTCAAATTTGTTGAAATGACATGTAAGAGGGAAGGGAAAATGCAATAAATGCCACTTGGCTCAAGGCAAAGGACATGTAAGAATTTTTAAATGCCTTCTTTGATGTACATGTTGACTTGGAATTTTTGAATTCAAATTGAGAGAATATTCCAAAAGATGCCATGTGAGGAAAATAGGGATTTAATAAATGAATTAAATATGTTTTCATGTGCAACTTGCATTATCCTGAGGATGTGACGTGAGATTAGATTAAATTAATCAAAGGTTAATTAATTTAATAGGAGATTAGATGATGTGAATTATTTGACTTAGGTTTATGGATTTATTTAAATCAAATAAGAGAGGAATATGATAAAAGGCTAATTAAATAAAGATTTTGATTTATTTAATTAAAAAGGGATGGTGTTAGATTAAATCAAAAAAAGTTTTAATTTATTTTATTTAATGGACAAACTTTAGGGATTTAATCAAATAAATTGATTATTTAATTAAATAGGGATAATTAGATCGGATGGATTGATTTAATTAACAAGAGAAATGACTTGATTCAAATAAAGTGATTTATTTAACCAAGAGAGGATACTAATGAATTTAATCAGATAAGGGAATTTGATTAAATGGTTAGACCGAGGAATGATTTAGGAAGAAACGATGTTAGTAAGTCAGGATCGGTGCACAATGTCAATCAGTATATTTTTTATGTCTACATTTTGCCCCTCTTTGAAGCAATGCACTCGTTGTGTTGGTTCAAAGAATAACCGATCTTGATCAAAGCCAAAAATTTTGATATTAAAAACTTGCCCCACTGCTGCATGGCAAGAGAAAACATGCCATTATAATGCCCTCTTGAGAGATCAGATGAAAATTTTAATTTTTTGGGTGATCTCGCGAAAAAAGTGACAAAGTGCCTGACAGGTCTGGAAGGGGTCTGGGAGGCTAAAAACGTGTCTAAATGCAATAAATCGATGAAAAACAAGCCTCGAACAGACGAAAATAAGTTTGAGGGGCCAAAACCCTAGCAGGACAACCCTAGAGGGTCAAAAACCTTAATTTTTAGGCTTCAAAGGGGCCCGAGGGGTCACTTTCAAGTCATTTTCACACACCTCCGCTAGCAAACCTCAAAATTTGAGCTTTGACCTCCTGATGATATGGTGCAATGATAGCTTCCTCTGCACATTTCCAACCGAGTTCGGACCTACCAGCGGCCACCTGGCATTGGTGCCCCGGTATGTGGCCCTAACTGAAGCTTCATTTTTTCATTTTAGTGCATTTATTACTGCTTTTAAGGAGAGCTCGCCTCCAGCAGCTCTATTATAGCGTCGCTCGGTGTTTAAAGTGCACCGATAATTTCCTCTTTATGCTGCAGCAGTGCTGTTTAGTGTCGCAGCAGTGTAATTTGGAATTTAAAAACTCCACCACTAGGCTCGGGCTCGGCTCAGACTCGGCGGGCTAGTTTGGAAAAGTGCGCGGCGGCACCGCCCTTTTCATGGAAACTATGATGCTGTGGGTTAAAGTGCGCCGCGACGGCGCTATTTGGCCAAATTCCAAGTCCAACATCAGAGTTTGAGAAAACTCAAACTGCGACGCCTTCACAAACTGGGCCGCTAGGAATGAGCTTGGAGCGTTAGGTCAGGAATTTTCCAAAAAATTTAACATGCCGACTTTGCGTGATGCAGAACAGGCCCAAGGAGCTTTATTCTCAGGAGCACCGGTCATGGGATTTCACTAGCATCCTATGGGACTTTAGCGACAGAGACCAAGATCAGTTGGGAGCTGCAGGAATATGGCACATTGCATACACGACACCCGTGTGCACACATCTCAGGATGTTGTCAGCGCTGGTGAAGTGATGGCACAGTGAGATGTCATCGTTTCATTTTCCCACTAGTGAGGTGACCGTCGCATTGGAGGACGTTTGGGGGATACTATGATTGCCCATTCATGGCTGCCGGGTGATCTACGATATGGAGGAGGGTCGTGAGTATTGTACCCAAGTCCTCGCCACTCGAGATATTGTCTACTGTGAGGGTTAGATCGAGCTGGAGCGGTACCGAGTTATAGCACCTCCCTTCTGCTGGGCCGTTTCAGCGATTATTTTAGATTTGGTTGCCCTAGACAAATGAGCGCAGTATTTCAGTCCTGGATGGGGATACTATTGGGAGAGGATGGTCTGGGACAGACCAGTTCAGTTCATGTGGGGGCCTGTCCTTCTGGCTTCACTTTACAGGGATCTCCACGAGTATGCATACGTGGATGGTAGAGCACTGGGAGCTAGGGTGACACTTCTGCATGTTTGGGCATGGGAGCACATTTCTGTGCTACGTCCACAGGTTGTTCTAGTTTCAATAGGGGCGGAGGATGCCCTAGTGGCATGATACAGAGGTGGTGTGTCTTTCACACACACTGGAAAGCACAAGATCCCCTACTAGAGGTGGGTCATAGATGAGATGCTTGTGTTCACTTGGAGACCCTACCTCGGTCAGCCTGGATGGGCTGATGATGTAGACCAGCTCTTCTACTACCGCCAGGACCGATACATGTAGGGCTGAGAGCACACTATGATAGAGAGATACTTGCTTGGGCGTGTATAGCATCAGTTTGGGGAGCCGCAGGATCAGCCAGATGACGGCTATGTAGTCGTGTTTGCACGCAGCATGACACAGGTGTCATGGGGGCCTGATATTCCTATTGCGGAGGTGGTTGACAGTTTTTGACACTTGGTGGTCCGACCTTGGACTTACAATCAGGGTTTGGCAGATCCGAGCACGACACAAGCCTACAGAGACTAGTTCAGACCTCCTCTTCGGTTGACTATTCCAGGTGAGGATCCAGAGGCATACAAGGTTAGAGGCAGGGGTAGAGGATGAGGACGAGGGTGAGGACCGAGGATTGAGATTTGATAGGATCCACCAGAGGTGCCCCCAATTTCACCAAGTCATGAGGATGTCCCCATGCAGGACTAGCAGTAGGATCCGCCAGTCCCACCACCATGAGCCGAGGGTGAGGGTCAGGTTCATGTGCAGCCACGGGCACAGCTAGCGGGGCAGGCAGACACACGGGATGCCTTGATTTTGCAGTTACAAGCACAGGTATAGGTAGTGACGGCTGAGAGAGACCAGGCATGTGCTAAGAGAGAGCAGCTGAGAGCAGAGAGGGATCAAGCTATGTAGTAGAGACAGGCTGTAGAGCTATAGGCAGTGACAGAGCTAGGCCGCAGGCAGCAGATTGAGAGCATGACAGCCTCCTCATCCCAGGGTACAGTGCCAGTCCCATCCTACAGAGATGCTATCTGAGAGATAGAATACTACCGCCGAACCTACCATGACCATGTACCTAGAGCAGATTGGGTTCCCGAGTACTCAGAGTAGGCCAGTCAGAGACCACCCAAGGGCCACAGTGACAGGGGCAAGGGCAAAATCCACGGAGATCAGGCTTGATCAAAATTTTATGATGTACCTTTTGTGCTTTACGAGCTCATTTTTGATAGCCCGATGGGAATTTTATACTGATTGACACATATGTACAGTGATCTGATTATTATTTGTACTATGACAGTTGATGATATGATATATATATGAGCTTATTTTGATGAGATGTACCATGTACTTTTATTTATGCATAGATGGTTTATTTCTATATGCTTTGCAATGATGTTCCTATGGATGCATTTATTTCTAATGATGTATACAATGATTATGACTAATAGATCTATATTATACTAACCTATGATATGATGTGTAATAATGTTATCTATATGATGATTTATTTTATGCCAATGCAAAATGTGATATATGATATGATCTATGGTATGTGAAAATGCTTATTATGAGATGATTTATGGATGAATGTGATATGATGCGATGGTTGTGGTATGATGCAAATGGAATGATGGTATGAGATGCTTAGAATAACAAATGTTAATATCTTAAATAATGATGTATGTGATGCAATGATATGTTAATGCGATGATAGGTATGCCTAATGAATTAATGCTTATATACCTATTGCTTATGATTATGATGATTATGAGATGCTTCCGTTCATATTATGCGATGATTTATGTAATGAAAATGAATGCTTATGAAATGCAAACGAATACTTTATGCAATGATCAATGTAATGCCATGAAATGTAATGTAATGGGTGGAATGCGATGTCACGAATGCACCTATTTAAAATGCAATGTTTACGTTTCCTATATGATATGCTATGCAATATGCTAATGATTTGTGGATGCAGGATCAATGACGGTGATGGTGATGGTGATCAACTGTCATAGTACTTTGTTAGTGCAGTTAGTAAGAAAAGAAGAAGTCATTTCAACAAGACGCAAGATGACACAAATGCAGATGATGATGATGATGATGATGATGATGATTACTTGCCGAGGAATTAGGATTTTCAAAGGACCAAATTTTCTTATGTTTGATAACACATGTGGTACGAGGCATCATGGTATAGTAAACCAGGATGGCGTGGTACCTAGTGTGATGGACTTTGACTCAACAAACAGATAGGAGTATTCTTGTTCACATCTGACATACGGAAACCTTGCTAGGATGCACTTTACAAGTTTCAGACACCTCGGACCTAAGCACGGAAAGGTAAACCTATCCCTGTAATAGTCAACAAGTTGCCCTAGACCTCTTCCATACATACCTAACAAAGCAAGTATTCGCCGAGGTTATATTACAAGAGCGTCCAACAAGCACAGCAGACAAAAGATAATGATCATTGCTACATTCCTATTTCTCTAAATCCTCTGTTTTGGGATATCATCGAGACGTCTTTGGAATGAGTGCATAATAAGATAAGTTAAAAGATAAAGACCAAGTAAACAAACAAACTGATGCTCTTCAATACCGGGTGATCCCATAATAGTGGTTTACAATTTTTGGCCAAACTAGACACTGAAATTATTATTTTTAACTAAATCTTCACATTCGGGCACCTATAGCGGCTAAACCGTGAGGAATTTGAAGATGGTGCAAACTAGAGTCTCATCAAAAAAAAAAATTAGATTCTAAAAATATTTTTTCAAAATTTTTTGGAATCAAATTGCACTTCTTTTTTCCATCTCCCACGAAAAATTGATTTTTTCGAAAACAACATTTTTTTAAAAAGTGGCGCACATTGTATGCGCTATAACTTTTTTTCCATGAAGGATAAAATTATAATTCTTTCAAATTTAGATTTCTAACTCTGATATCTAGTGCTTCCACTTGGTTAGATAGTTTTTTATTGAATATTTTTCCTTAATCAAGTTTCAAAGTCAAAGGAATTACAATTCAGACACAGTGCGACTGTATAACGCGTAAATTTTTTGGTATATGTCAAAATTTAATTTAATTTTTTTTGTTGGATCAAGGACATCAATATCTGGTGCACTCATATTTTTCATTTTTTTTTTTGATAATCTTCTATTTTTCCACATGGGAAGAACAAAGAAATTCATTTTCGATGAAAAACCTATGTTTAATAAAACATAAAAAACAAATACATAACAAAACCAAAACATATTAAAATTATATTCATTGGATAGCTTGTTCTGAGGAATACCATAATCATTTGAGAAAATTTTAAATGAATTCATTTGATCCCCAAAATCTAAATCAAATTGTGATTTGATAGGGTGTTTTTTTATTGTAGGTATGCCCCAGGGTTTCTTGCCAGGGGGTTTGATCTAAGGTGATTTGATCAAACCCTCTTCAATTGGAATCCTTAAAATGGAACTTTTTAAGGCTTAAATCATTATATTTTCTAAAAATATGTGATTTCAGCTAAAATCTGTTCCTCTCAGGAATTGTAAACCACTATTGTGACAGCACCCTGTCGTTAACGAAAAGAGGATGTGTTTTCTAAGATGATGAACGAAACTTATTGCCAAAAGATAATGCCCATTGTAGGAAGGATTCATCCTAGGACATGTTAGTGGATGGTGGTACATCATTTCGTTTATAAGGGATGATATGAGACCATTTCAAATGATGTGTTACTGATACGAAGAGATGACCAACTTGCTTACGCACTAACTTAGACTTAAGACTTGACATTTTTGAGCTCTATTGTTAGACTGCTAGGCTTGTTTCCGACTGTTTTGCCAAAGGTTGATGATGATGATGATTATCAGTTTATTGTGAGTGGTTTTTTATTGCGGGTGCAAGCGAGATGAGACGGATGGATTTTTTCAAATATATGGATGTTTTTGATGTTTTTTGGAATGTTTTTTAGGCTATTTTTGGTATTTTTTGAGTTTTCAAATGTTTTGATTTTTTATTTTTGAATGTTTTGGGATTTTCTAAGATTTTCACCAAGAGACTAACCTAAATACCTATCCTAGGGGCCTCGGGGGCTAATCGACAGATGAGCCTTGCCTCCGTTATATATGCAGAGACCACGTAGTTCGACTGACGACTCGACTGATTTACAGATGGTGATATACATGATGAAATGTTAGTTTATTATGACAAACTCCTATAGGACTGACCTAAATGTCTCGGGGGATGAACAAAGATCAACCTTTCCTATGTGCAAGCTCAAAGACGAAGTAGTTCGACAGGACGACCTTGTTTTTTGGCTTTTTGAATGATCTTTTTGACCTGTTTTTGGATTTTTTTGATTTTCTAATGTTTTTGGCTTTTCTGATGTTTTGATGTTTTTGGCTTTTCTAATTTGAGGATTTTAAGATCATACATGAATCTGATCTGATGAGAACGTGCCCCCAGCATGATGCAATAGACTACTCTGATAAAGGCAGGACAAACTAACCTTGAGGATGGGTCGAGTAGTACTAGGAGGGATCATGATGCGAACACAGGACCAAGCTATGGTGTGGACGCAAATGGATGAGTGATGGATGGAGACTTGAATGCGATGGATGATGGAAGCGAAATGGATGTATGATGTAGATAAGCCATAAAAATCCTAGTGGATGGATAGTGCTTATTTACGCAAGGCGCCTATTTGCCAGGTTTTCACCAAGGTACTTGCCCAAAGTGCCACCAAAGTGGTTTTCACTAGAGGATGCTTTTTTTTATCCTTTTTCTATTTTTTTTGGATTTTTTGGTTTTGCCAGGTTTTCGCCAAAGTAACCATTTCTTCAGGACTTTTCAATTTTTTGGATTTTTGCCCTATACCTTAAAAGATTTAGGCATAAAACTTTTGAGATGGGAGTTATTCAAGGCCTCGCAGAGGTTCCCTTTAAAAGTTGATAGCTGATATGCCCTTGATTTATAACTTGTTGTTATGACAAAAGGTCTTAGCCAATTAGGTTTGAACTTGCCTTTGCTGCTGGGATTCGAGACATTCTTTTGATTTTCTTTTATGACCAGTTCTACGACTTGGAAAGTTTTGCTTCTAATTTTCTTGTTGTAGCTCCGTTTGAGTCTATTTTGATAGACTTGCAGATGATTGAAAGCATCTATGCGTCTCTCATCCAGTAGCTCCAGCTCGTTTAATCTTGACACCCGGTAGTCCTCATCAATGATGAGATTTTGCAAATGACATTCTCGAGGGATGGGACTAATCACAATGGGGAGTACGTACGAATCCAGAGACCAAGGAGAAGGGGGTGAGCCATGGCAAAAGTGATGTTAGTTCGATAAGCCCAGAGGCGATTGTCATGCCAAATACGACTTCAATATATTACCATTGGAGGATTTTACATGGTTTTGTCTGAAGCTCGCTTGGCCATTGCATTGGGGATAGTACAGGGTGGAGAAGCGATGCTGGATTTTGAATTTCTCGCACAAGTCGCGAATATCCTGGTTCTTGAAGGGTGTCCCATTATCTAAGATAATGGCTTGTGGGACACTGTAACGACAAATGAGATAGATCAAGATAAATTTTGAGATTTTCTTCCCAAGGATATACGCCATGGGTATGGCTTCCACCCACTTTGTGAAGTGCACTCACTGCGTTGATGATGAACTTGTGGCCATTGGATGAGGTGGGTGTGGATTTTCCAAGATCAAGTCCCCATCAGGAAAAGGCCATGGCATGACGCATCCAAGAAGCTCTTGAGTTGGAGCATGGATGAGATCCCATGTCACGACATTGTAAACACACTTTAGCATGATCCGCGCTCTTTCCATCAGCCAATAATACCCCTCAGCCTCAATGTCAGCTTTCATGGCGGTCATTCCACTCAGCAGGAGCCAAAGATACCATATGAACCCCTTTGCTAGAGCAGTTAATGCTTCCTCGCATTTAAACAAGCAGAAAAGGTACCTTCTATGCTTCTACGGTATAAGGTATCACCTAGGATGACAAATCTGGATGCCTTTTTGATAAAATTTTGTTTAAGGTTTGATGTGAGGTTAGCGGGTATGACTCCTATGTGAAGATATGTGTAGATGTCATGGTACCAAGGATCACCAAGACCAATGATTTCACACACAAATTATGATTCTGTACCTCGAATGTGGGAAGAAGAAGCTACTCAATCAGAAATTCATATTTCGACACATTATGAGGGATGTCTAATAGAGACCCAATTGTAGCCATGGCGTTAGCTGCTCTGTTGTTGGTTCTTGGAATCTGCTCGAATGTTATGTCAATGAAGTTTTCCTTTAGAGTCTCCACCAATTTCTTGTATGGAGTGAGCTTATCATCCTTAGTTTGATATTCATTATTGACCTGATTTATGATCAACTGAGAGTCTCCATACATCTTGAGAGCTATGATATTCCATTGCACTGCTATCATGAGACCTATAGTCAAAGCCTTGTATTTTGTGATGTTGTTTGTGCAAGGAAATGCTAGTTTGTATGACTTCAGTATGTAGTCCCCTTGTGGGGTGATGAAGAAGATACCAGCTCTTGATTCATGTTGTGTGTATGAACCATCGAAGTATAGTTTCCAATGGTCAGTTACATTGAGGTTAAAGATGGATTCATCTGGGAATTCTGAGACAAGAGGATTCTCAGAATACATAAGTGCTTCTGCTAGTTGATCTACAATAACCTAACCTTTAATGGCTTTCCACTCTACATACTCGATGTCATATTCTGATAGTATCATTACCCATTTTGTCATTCTTCCTGTGAGCATTACCTTTGATAGGAGATACTTGAGGGTATCAATTTTCGCAATGAGCTTTATCTTGTGTGCCAACATGTAATGTCTGAACTTTTGGGATGCAAACACTACTGCGAGGCAAGCTTTCTCGATGAATGAGTAATTTCGCTCATGACCAACCATTGTTTTGCTGATATAGTAGATAGCCCTCGCTGTTATGTTTTCATCATGCTAAGCTAGGAGAGCTCCAAGGGCTGCTACTGTTGCTGACACGTACAAGATCAATGGC
>VDFB02294520.1:0-45587 GCA_007258455.2 Sequoia sempervirens | reverse complement strand
AATTAATGTTTAGGATTTGCAATTAAATGGCATCCTATTTCCAACATTTTGGATGGTATGTGATATACAAAGTGTTTTTTGGTTGGTCATATGACTTTGGATGTTTAGGCTTCCATTTTCTAGGTTTTAAATTCTATGTCGAGGTGATCTATGAGCATCTAGGGTGTAAAAGAAATCTTACATCACCCAAAAATAGTTTTATTTCTTTTTTTTTCTATTTATAGGTTCACAATAATGTTATAGTCATCATACAACTTCCACAACTTGTGATTCTCATTGAAAAGGTGTATCAAATTTCTAGACTTGGTCATTAGCATATCAAAGTTTAAAATCATTATTCTAGCAATATGGAAACCATACAAACTTTGAAACAACACTTGGTTACATTTACAAGCTCATTGGTCTCAGGGAGGTTTGTGGTATGAATTTCTTCTAGAACCATTAAAAATTTCTTGCCGCATTCATTCAAGAAGGTTTTTTTCAACATGCTACCAAGATAAATGCTTCATCTAGCATCAAGTTTTGTGCAACCTTGTAGCTAACATAGATCATTTAGAAGGTTAAATATCACTAAAGAAACAACACTCAAGGATATTTGAAAGGAATTTAGTGGATATTTGGTGGTAGAAAAGTTACCCTAGATCATATTTGATTAGAGATTTCAATAGTAGAACAAGAGCATTATATTGTACTATCATATGAGAATTATGTAACTCACACATAGTTGTGTCCATGTATCTTTGAAGGACAAGGCCTTGTGTTGTATTCCCATTCCATATGGTATATTGTAATGTAATTCATGATTATGAATTGATAAGAGGGTCAGCCCACAATAGTGTGTTCACTTTTTTTTGTCAAAGTAGGACATTGAACTCATAATTATTCACAAAAATCTCACTTTCTAACACCTATAGCAACCAAACCATTATGAATTTGAAGATGATGTTGACTAATAATTTTTGAGATTTTATTTATAGATTATAATTTATTTATTTTAATTTCATAATTAATTTGTGACTGTTTTAAACATAACTTTTAATAACTTATTTTTTACAGTTAACAGTATTTTTAAAAAGTTGTAGCAGTAGCCTACATGGCATCAAGCTAGCTAGGGAGAAGGGGCTCTCTAAATTATGGGTCGAAGGGGACTCTTTGAATATAATTAATTGCTTAAGGGATTGCTCCCCTCCATCTTGGTCAATTGAGATTCATTATGGATGCTCGTTCAATGTTGCATGAATTTGATGAGGTGTATATTTCCCATGCTTTTCATGAGGCAAATGGGGTGGCGGATTTGTTGGCGAATCTTGGGATGAAATCAACTAGATCTTGGGAGGTTAATGATAACCTTCCCATCAAATTAATATCCTTGCTTAATAATGGCAGTTCCTAGCTTGTTGGAGGAGGTCATCTTTTCAACTTTTGGCTTGTGTGGTTATCATGCTCAACCTTGGTTGATTAGACATTTTATGCTTGTGATGCTCATTAGAATTTTTTGGTATCCAAGTCATATTTGTAGGAGTCTCCTACCCATCATTTTCTTCAATACCTCGGTTGGCATGCCCACACGCTTTCTGGGTGCTTTTCTTTCTTTGGCCTTAGTGTTTAGTTGCATTTGCAAGCCACGTGTTCTTTCTTCTATGAAGTGTTTACCATTGAAGATGGGTGGGGATAGGTGTAGGACTAAGCCTCTTTTGTGTGATGAGTTCAAAGCTAATGACAATGTCTGGGAAATTTTACAGAAAAGTGGGGTTACACCTTACATGGAGAAACTTCATGGGTTCAAAACAAATGTCTCCCGGGATTTCGTCAATGCTTGGCATGGTCGGGTGTTGAGCATGTTTGGCAGGGGAATTACTATCGATGAGGAGTTCATTGATGATGTCACTAGGTTGTCCACTAAAGGAAGGAAATTCTACTGGGAGAAATCTATGTCGGGGCAGCCAAAATGAATTTTCTGCAGGACAGGGAGAGAGCCAAAATGGTGAGGCTCAACTATGGGGGTTATGATTGCTCCATAATCAAGCCTATTTGGGGTGAGGTGGCCATGGCGTTGATGCATTATTTTACCTTGTATAAAAGATATTCGGATCTGTATGGCCATCACTTCGTAATGCTTAACCACTTCTATCATGGTAAGCTTATCTCTTTCCCTTTCTATCTTCTGCTTTCTTTGGAAGATAGGATAGCGGGCTATAGAAAGAATCCTAAGAACCCTTTCTTACATGAGGGTTTAATGTTGCTAATTGTCAAACATTTAAAGGATAATTGTGTTATTGAGTCCCCTATTTCTGTTAATTCTAATAAGTCAAAGAAGAGGGTGAAGGGGAGTGGGAAATGTTAGATTGAGGAGTTGGATGGTAGTGCTAGGACTAAAATTGAGGAGGAGTCTAATGCATGGTCGGATGGCTACCACACAGACTTGGATTGCACTCCTTTTGGTGGAAAGAAATGCTTTTCTAAAATGGGTAAACCTTCTAATCCGTGTGTGAAATGCAAAATTCAGGTGACTAGCAGTGAAGAGGGTGTGGAGGGTAAATCTAGTAGGAGGAAGACCATGAAATAGGGGTCAGTGTGCTCCAAGGATGTGGGGGAAAAGCTATCAGAGGGTTGTGGGGTTGATCAGGCCAGTGAGGTGGCAGATTTAGTGAATAACGACATGGGTTGTGGTGGTGATGGGGGCCCGTAGTGTGAATGAGTCTCCCCACCGTAATCGGTAACCAAAGATAAGGGCAAGATTGGGTTGATGATCCAGGCCAGATGATTCCCCACGAGTTCCCCATTAGGAGGGGCCTAAAACAGGGTTTCATAATTACATGGGATTTCTAACCGGGCCCGGCGATGGGAACTGACATTTCCTTTAGACTTGTTTCATGGTTGGTCTCAAAGAGGCCCAAGACCTCCATAATAAATACACCGTTCGAAAAATATTTCTACACTGGAACAGTGCGAGGACTCCATCTTCAGCTATGCGAACTATTGAAGTCCTGCAGCCTTGGCCTGCAAGTGAGGATGTGGCCAATTTCCAGCCAGAAAGATTACTAAGCGGCACACCTTGTGGAAAGAAATTCCATTGCCATAAAGATCTTACCGTGATCAACCAGCAGTGCTCTGAGTCTCTACCGAAGCCGGCGTTCCCAAATGAAAAGGCTAGAAATGACCGGAGACGTTGTTTGTGCGGAGCCGCCAATCCCGGACAGCGGGGATGCTATCAGAGGCTGCTGGCGAATTTGGGCATCACAAGTGATCGATCGGTGAACAAAACCAAGAAGAGCAAGACAGTGTTGAGGCAGGACGTTGAGGAGATCATGGAAATGCATGACAAGGTGGTCACTAAGGACCTGGAAGCAGCCAGAATCGTAAAGGATCTTCTTCAAATGCTCTTGTTCTTTTCTCTTTTTGTCTAGTTTTTTTATATGTTGGTTGTTTTATTTATAAAAGGATTGTTTTGTAATCACTATTTTGGTTTTAGTAAGGTAACCAAATATGACATCTTTATAACTTTTCCTTTTTGTAATGGTTTGAAATCCCTTCAAACCTGCTTTATCACTAATCAAAACAGATTTTTAAAAAGTGATGTTTATTCAATAAAGCATAACTTTATTTGTCTAAATTATTAAATTATAAAATTTTAAATATAGATTCGTAAAATTGATATCTAGTACACGATTTTTTTCATAATTATTTTTTGCATAATTTTTTTAATAACTTTTTGAAGTGAGATTAACTATAATTCAAACATAGGTTTATTTGTTAACACATAATTTTTTTACTATTCATCTGAATTAACTTTTTTTTGTTAGAATAAGAACATCAATACCTAGTGCACATATATTTTTCACTTTTTTTATCTATTTTACTATTTTTCCATATGTGCATAATAGAGACCTTCACAATTGTTGAAAAACTAATCTTCAATAGAAAATATAAAATAAATCTAATAATCAAATTAAATATATTCAATATTATACTTGTTGGAAATCTTACTTCAAGTGTTACAAACTTACAAAATTATCTTGTCATATTCATTCCATTTGTTGGTCCAACCCAAGGTTGGAAACAAAAAATTTTGAGGAAAATCTTAGGCCTAAGGTGGAAAAATCACTTTAAGGGCCTTCATTCAAAGATGTTCCATTTCCATGAATTTTTTTGAAAAAAAACTTCGAACAAAGGTAATTTCCAAAAATGGAAAAAAGGAACCTTCATTTGAAGGTCCCTTTTTATGCCTTTTATGCTAATATCCATAAAAGGAATAGAAAAGGACCTTTGAACGAAGGTTCCTTTTATCATTTTTGGAAATTACTTTTTTTGAAGGTTTTACACCTTTGAACAAAGGTACTTTTTGAGTCATCTTCGAACAAAGGTACCTTTGTTCAAACAAAGGCATTTTTCACTTTTCACCTCCATCCAAATTCAAAACAATGTCGGCACACAAAGTGAACACACTATTGTGTGTTTATCCAAGATCTATTTTTATCTATTGTAAAATTAAGTTTTTTGTTTGTATTTGTGTAATTGGTTGCATTATTGCATAATCCTTAATTAGACCATCTACCCATGACTACATCATATGGTATCAAAGCTTATTTTTGTATCTTGCATAATCCTTAATTAGACCATCTACCCATGACTACATCATATGGTATCAAAGCTTGTTTTTGTATCTTATAAATGTCAAGGGTTTCTTCTTGTAGCTAGATTGTCAAATTTGATGCAATCTACAAGAATCTTGTAAACAAAGTGCTAACTTTGAGGCAATTTGTAAGATTAATTGTGGACATACATGTTTGAGAGTAGTGTAGTTTTAGAAGAATGGAAGAAATTTTTGAGATGATTAGAACAATGAGATCTAGTTTGATGTTGAAGAAGTTATAACCCTAGAAATGATGAAGAAACTAAAATAAGAGAGAATGTGCTAGCTTCCAAATAAGATGTAGATGATAAAAAGGAAGAAGAAATAGACTACGTAAAAATGATGAAATTTATCTCTAAAATTAATAAGAGATCTAGAGTTGATATTATTAATTAGTCTGGTAGTTTGGGTAAAAGTACAAAGTTGTGTCACACTTTTATAAAGGAAATGGCCAACAAAAATATAAATTTTCAACTTTGATCACATAAAAGTAGCCTTTATGTTTTGAATTTTAAAACGACATAAACTAATGAAATGTAGAAATCTTGATAAAGTTTATGCTTGTATTTTTAAAATTAAAATTAAAAAATTGGTTTGACGTATTTTTTTATAAATATAAGAGAAAAATTTGAATTGTTGATCATTTTAGATAAAAAAAAGTGAGGTTGATGGAATTTTACAAAAAAAGAGCAAACAATATTTTTCCCCTAATTTTTTTCCCAAATAGCTAATTTCAATATCTAGTGCATGGAAAAATAATAATTTTCAATAAAAAATAAATTTGTAATAACATTTTAAAGTTAAATTTTACCAGAACATCATATCTTTATGGGATGTCATTTTTTGTCTAATTTTTGTAATCATTTTAAAAAATTGTACCTTTTGGAGAGAATTCTCTCCTCTAGAGCACCATATATTTTTTTAAATTTTAAATATGTTTTATTTTTTAATTTCTAATCAACCTCATGTTTGATAATAAAAATCTACTTACAATAAATAACTAAATAAATACAATAAAACTAATCAAAATATCAAAACAAAATTATTTTTTAGATTCTAGACTTCGAGCGCTACAAAAATTTATTTTCATATTTTCATGAAAGTAACCCTAGTTGGAGAAATTTATAGTTAATTTTTTTCTAAATTTGCCGCAAAAGAGGGTTTAAATTGCCACAAAGGAAACCACAGACAATTTTGAGTGAAAGGGTTTATGTTGAAGTTGATAGTGAACCCCACAACTCTCATAAATCACCTGCAACAATAAAACCTATCACATCTGAAGAGAAAAAATCTATTGATATGCTTATGCAACCTTGTGTAGAAATATCCAGAAAAGCAACTGATTGTGCAATGAATTAGTTTGAAAAATACCTGGATAGTGATTGCAATGAATGATAAATCCTTATAAAAATAAAAAATAAAACCCTAGATGAGGATTTGATTAGATTGTTACAAGTTTCTTAATCTCATGCAATGAGACAACTTGACCTATATTTAGCCCAATCTAATTAATAAAAAATACTCCTAAGTTTATCTTAAGTGAATAAAGTAATAAGGAAATTAATAATTAATTAATATTAATTATCAAGTGATGTCCTAATTGTAATTCAAACACCCCCCTAAGATCAACTTAGGGAGAAGCTAAAAACCCTGATGAAGAATGCAATAACGGATGCATGGATGGTCCTGACTACAAGGCCTAATGAGGTACCCATGTACAAACAAATGAAATCTCTCATAACCGGAGAAAAGGAGAAAATCGGATGGGAAAAACTCCTCTCTAAAAGAGAAAATGAAATAGGTACACTAGTGAAAGAAGGATAGGACTCAATGTGACCCCCCAAGGACTGCTTTTATCACACAAGTACAATAGATGTCCCCCTAATATGAGAGAGAAAAAGAGGATATGAATCCCCCAATAAAGAAAGAGCTCTTGTGTCAATGATGAACGCCTAAAAAAGAATATGATCCACTACCTACAAACAACATTTCTCCCCTTAGGAAGAAACAAATCCATTGGTGATTGGAGAAGCCAATCCAAAAAGATGGGTGAATCAAGAATCCAAATCCAAATGATGTGTCACATAAAAGTACTCAAGTTTCCACATGTCAAAAAGAGATGATGTCAATCCAGAACCCTGTGAAGACTGAAGTAGAACAAGCTACAAAGGCGATGAAGGTGGTGGGCCAACAGTGATGATGTGGTTGTCAATAAAAAATATGGACATCCTCAAAGTAATCCTCCAAATCTACAATATAGGACTCTACAAACATGGATGATATGTCTACAAGATACAAATCCCAAGTGGCTATATCTAGAAGAAGATGAATGTTATTTTGCGTTGAACCAATAGGGGCTAAAGACGTGAGGATGTCAAGCTAATCAGGAATAATAGAAGATGATGGGGTGATCCCACAATATTGGTTTACAATTTTTGGCCAAATTGGACACTGAACTAATTTTTTCTAACTAAATCTTCACTTTCGGGCACCTATAGCGGCTAAACCGTGAGGAATTTGAAGATGATGCAAACTAGTGATTTGTGACATTTTGTCTATAGATTCTAAATATATTTTTTTCAAAATTTTTGGAATTAGATTGCACTTCTTTTTCTATCTCCTTCAAAAACTAGTTTTTTTTCAGTAAACACCATTTTTTAAGGAGTGATGCTCACTGTATACAATATAACTTTGGAACTATATACAACATAACTTTTTTTCCATGAAGGATAAAATTCTATTTTTTTTTAAATTTAGATTTGTAACTACAATATCTAGCGCTTTCATTTGGTTTCATAGTGTTCTATTGAATATTTTTTCCTTAATCAATTTTCAAAGGCAAACCAATTACAATTCAGACATAGGCGAACCGTATACAACATAACTTTTTTTGTATGTATTGAAATTAAAATTTATTTAGTTTTTTGGATCAAGGACTTCAATATCTAGTGCATTGATATTTTTCAAAAAAAAAATTATAATCTACTATTTTTCCACATGTGTAGAACAGAGAGCTTGATTTTTGGTGAAAAACCTACATTCACAAGAAATAAAAAATAAATATAATAATTAAATTAAATTTATTTAAAATTATACTTTTCAGGAATATTATAATAAGGACTACATACTTACAAAAAATAAATTTTAAATGAATTCATTTAATCCCCCAAAGGGTAAATCAAAAATGGTTTTTAATCAACATTTTGATAGGTTTAAAGGAGACTATGTTATAGGTATGGTTTAAAACTAGCACGGTTCTATCCAAGGGGGTTTGATCTAAGGTGTTTTCATCAAACCCTCTTCAATTGGAATCCTTTAAATGGAACTTTTCAAGGCTTAAATCGTTATGTTTTCTAAAAATATGTGATTTCAACAAAAAATAGGATCTCCCAGAAATTGTAAACCAATATTGTGGGATCACCCAATGATGTAGTCTTGATTTGAAGAGTGGGAATATGAAGACAATTCTTTGAACCATCAATACATGCAGGACCTATGATATAATCAAGCTCCTCTAAACTATCGTCATCAAAGGGTATGAAATCTACATCTGCAAGAGAAATGAGACAATCTGTAGGATACTATGAGTATGGAGAGATATGAGGGTCTCCATGGATCTCGCAAAGGTGGGTCCAAAGTGGGTGGGGACAATCATTGTCTAATACAACACACATAGATTCATGATCAACAATAGAACATATAACCCTTGGGTGATCCCATAATACTAGGTTACAATTTTTGGCCAAACTAGACACTGAACTAATTTTTTTAACTAAATCTTCACTTTTTGGCCCCTGTAGCGGCTAAACTGTGAGGAATTTGAAGATGATGCAAACTAGTGGTTTGTGAAATTTTGTCTATAGATTCTAAATATATTTTTTTTAATTTTTTTGGAATTAGATTGCACTTCTTTTTCTATCTTCAAAAACTAGTTTTTATCAGTAAACACCATTTTTAAGGAGTGATGCTCATCGTATACAACATAACTTTTTTCTATGAAGGATAAAATTCTAATTTTTTCGAATTTAGATTTGTAACTATGATATCTAACCAGTTTGTTTGGTTTATAGTGTTTTATTAAATATTTTTTCCTTAATCAGGTTTCGAAGTCAAACCAATTATAATTCAGACATAGGCAGACCGTATACAACATAATTTTTCTTTTATGTATCAAAATTCTTTTTTTTTACTAGATCAAGGACATCAATACCTACCCTAAACATTTTTTTCAAAATTTTATTTTGATAATCTACTATTTTTCCACATGTGCATAACAAAGAGCTTGATTTTCAGTGAAAAACCTATATTTAATCAAACTAAAAAAAAACATAATAAAACAAAAACACATTAAAATTGCATTCGATGGATAGCTCATTTTGAGGACTACCATCATCCAGTTGGGTCTGTGAAGTCTCCTCCATTTTCATCCTCAACCTAAGCTTTGAAGGGAAAAATTTTGTAGCGATTGGGTAGAAGAGGAGGGGAAAGGGGAAAAAAGGGGGGTTCAAATGGACCCAGGTTCAAGTGAACCCCCCTTGGGAGTTCACTGGGAATAAGGTTCGAATGAACCCTGGTTCGAGCGAACCCCCCTTTAATTGATTTTTCCATTGTCTTCGTTATAAAAAAAATGCCAAAAAGGTGGGTCCCATCATTTAATAGGGTTCGCTTGAACTAGGGTCCATTCGAACACCCAAGTTTGTGTGAAACCCAAAAAAGCAAATTTTCTTTTCATGGGAGTGTTTTTATAATTTTCCTTCCTCACTGGAATTGTAAACTAGTATTGTGGGATCATCCCCCTACAACATGATCACTGATAATAACCCATACTGAATAACTACTTGGTGTGTCTGGTGTAGGTATGATTCTATATAGATAAGGAAAAATATCAAGCCACCTGAGATGTGTCAAGATGTCATTTCACCAAGACTCATAGTTATCCTTTGCTAGGATGACCAAAAAAAGATGAAGATAAAAAAACCCATGATACTTCCTCGAATGATACAATCAGAGACTAATAACCTTAGCACATGTAAAGCAGATCAAATAAATTCATCTCACACAAAAAGGGTCCTTTCTAGGTGCCAAGATGTCCAAGTAAAAATAGAAATATGAAATCATAAAAAACTAAATAAAATGTACATAAGACAAATTCTAGAAAAATTGCATGAATGGATCTGAAGAGCTCTGAAATACCTTTCCAACACCGCTAGAATCGCGAAAATTGAAGATTCTAGTGAAAATTTATGAGCTCAAAAGCATAAAATGAATATCTATCTTAGACTGAACATAAAATAAACCAAGAGAAAAATCTTATGAGGAGACTTGCACCATTAGAAAGTAGATGGAACCAAATTTTTGATGATATCTCATTTCCCCAATTTTGACACCATATGTCCAAGTTATCGCCAAAAGAAAAAAAACTACTCGTTTAGGCCAAATGGGAGCTAGAAGGGGGTAAGGAGGCATCCATACGATATCCATACTACTAACATCAGCATGACATTAGTAGAATATCTTGTGAATATTTCTAATCTATCAAAAAACTTGACGCTACCCAACAAATCTGATTTGGTGGAATATTTGCCCTATCAAACATAATACACTCGCTAAAATGTGCACCGATGGATTTTGTAGCTTTGGATAGAATATTCTCCTAAAATCTTGAAGATTCCACTATAGGTTTTGTGGTGCGCTACCAAGTAGTTTGGGTGGTGAGTAAAGCCATCGGGTAGCTATGAACCATATTGGCCAATGAGACAAAGGTTGTTGCCGAAGGTTTTGCTTGTCATTACCGATAGTTGTGGGAGCCGGAAGTCGGCCCATGGCATGTATGGCTTGTTGTCGAGGCCAACAAGGCTTCAAAATCCTTTTTCAAAAAAAAATGATTGAAATTTTTTTATTCAGGAAAAAAATTACATGTAAACAAAATATTTTTTTTAAAAACCTAAGAGATAGACCTCACGCCTAATCATGCACCCACATAGAAAATGATGTAGTATGGATTGTACAGATTCTATATAGAGGTCCTTGCTACTAAAAAAAATAAAAATATATTTTCTAAATTTGACGAAGTGACAAGTGATCTTTAGGTTTTTGGTTGTTTTGGACTCAATAGTAATACCCATTTCACTCCAAGATGAGCTGATTTTTCCCTCAAGTTTGAATCTCTCAAAATTTGGATAGTAAGTCAAAGAGTTGGTGCCCTTATACCATGTTGGAGTTGATAGTGAACCCCACAACTCCCATAAATCACCTGAAATGAAAACACCTATCACATCTGAAGAGAAAAAGCCATTGATATACTCATGCAACCTTGAGAAAAAAATATTCAAAAAAGCAATTGGTTGTGCAATGAATTAATATGAATAATTTACTTGGATAATGATTACAATGAATAATCAATCCTTATAAAAGAAAAAAGCAAACCCTAGATGAGGATTTGATTAGATTGTGACAAGTGTCTTAATCTCATGCAATGAGACAACTTGACCTATATCTAGCCTAATATAATTAATAAAAAAGCACTCCTAAGTTTAGCTTAAGTGAATAAAGTAATAAGGGACTCAATAATTAATTAATGATTAATTAACTATCAAGTGATGTCCTAATTACTCCAACTGTTTTGATTGAAAGGGTTCACCCAAAACCTTATACATAAATTCAACAAAAACTCAAATGTTTATAAGGAAAGATTTTTTTATAATTTCAAGTGAAAGGGTTTCGCCCTAAATTGTATGTGCCACATATATGCCATGTGATTTCAAGCAAAATTGTTTCACCCAAAACTATTTAAGGTGAAAATGTTCTGCTAGAAACTATTTTGTTGGTTAAAATTGTGACAACTTTTTCTTTTACCCATTTGAAACCTAAGGGCTCAATTGATTAGATAAATGACCTAGAAGAGTACTTTAAGTATAAATAAATTTTATAAATCCTAAAAGAACTATATTAAAACTAAATTGAAAGGATATTTTATTGTTTGGTAGAAAGAAGTACAATTGGAAATAAATAGGAGAGGGACAAAAGGATAGAAAAATAGGATGGGATGGTGATAAAATTGAAGAATAAATTTGCACCTATGAAAATATTATAAAATTTGAGATAGAAGGGGAAGATTGTGAAGGAATATACCAAATAATTTTATGGTGATCATTAGGATTGGGCATGCCAAATTAGATAAATAAAAGGTTGCCATATACATTAATGAATTAAAAGGGACTATCTAGGAATAGATAAGGATGGTGAGATTTCAAACAATAGAAGCATATCAATTTGTGTTGAATGATTTAAAAGATAAATTAAATAAAATATTTAAGATCAAATATGATTGGCAAAGGGGAGAAGAGGAAGATTGGAGAAGGATAGATCTCAATGAAGTGATAAAAGATCTTATAATGAAGATGTTGAAGCAAGGGAGAGTGACACTAATTAACATAATGAAGGAGGCATATTTAATTCCTATGATAGTTGCAAAGAAGATAATAGCTCATACCACAATGACCAAACTAACAGATATCAAAGAGAAAAATGAAGATATAAAATAGGTAATAGAAAAAAAATTAAAGAAACTCATTTTCGGTGTAGAGTAGAAGGCCACACAAAATCTAAATTTCCTCAAAGTCGAGGAAGTACCAGTAGAAGACCTAAATGTAGCACAATAATTGTATATGTTAATGAAGAGTTGAAAGGGTCACATAGCATAATTGATGAACCAAAGAGATGTCATTCATTTCTCATGAAAATATTTTTATTGAAACTAGATGGTGTGGAGGAGGAAGAACCAGTACAAAGGAAAAGATTATTTAGGATAGTATGCAATATTGAAGGTAAATTGATAGTGGTAATATAGATAATCTAGTTTTAGATAATATGGTTGAAAAGTTAAAATTGAAGATAGTAGAACATCTCAACCCATATAAAACTTCTTGGCTATTGAAAGAACATAAGGTGTAGGTAGGGAAAAAAATTGGTGAAATTTAAGATAAGAATATAACATGATAAAACTTTGTGTAATATTATGCCAATATATGGATGTCATTTGGTCCTAAGTAGACCATGACAATTTGATAGAAAAGATATACATAGTGGGAGAAAGATTTCAAAAACTATGATGATGGATGATGTGAAACATACTTTAGTACAACTAAAGAAGAGATTAAATTTGAGTAGCACCTAAATATATTTAGTGGATGCAAGGATGCTCCCAAATTTCCTGACATGAAAATATATGTTTTGCATTGTGCCCTAGAGTTTGTGACACCATAGGTGTAGAGAAGGCACCGCTAAATGAAATAGAAGAATTGCTAATAGAATATAAGAATATGTATAAGATAACATGCAATATGGATTACCACTAGTAAGGAGTATCACTCATCATATGGACCTAGTTTTATAAGTAAGTTTTTTTTAAATGAGGAAACACACTTGAAATGACACAAACAATAAAAAAGAACTGAATCAAAAAGTGTAAAGGTTATTGAATAAATTTTTAATGTAGTAGTATCAAAGAAAGTGTTGGTGAATATTTATTTTCTTGTATTTAGTAATTATATTAATTCATATTTTCACCTAGTATAATATAAAATTTCTTATGTAAGTATACAAGTAGGTAGGTTGTGTTTTCACATGTGACTTGTATTTTCCATGTTTGGTGGAGTGTACTACAAACATGTCAATACATATTGTTTTTCCATATTGGTTTTACATTCACATCTCTTGGTGGTGTATCCTATATATACCCATCTCATATACTCTTGTAACATTATCTAGAATATCGTTTTTTATATTTACATCTTTGATAGATTAGAATTATTCTCTCATTTTGGATTTATTTTTTTCTTTCATTGAAGCTCATTGATCTTGGGTGGCTATCTACATAGCCAAATATTATATGGTATTAGAGTTTATGGAATTTATTCTTGTTAGTATTTTGAGATATATAGGTTACAAATATTTTAGTTTCTTGAAATTTTGATTACACTCCTCTTCCATTGAATGATGACCTAGAGAAACATAAAAGTTCTTGATAAAAAATATTAGATTCTAGAGGGGCCTCTCTTTGTGGCTTTGTGTATTGTAGGTAGATTTTAGATCTTGATGGAGCAAATTTGATGACACCATTGAGTCTAAAACATCTCAAAAAGTTAGTTTCTCCTTTTTGTGTCCAAATTAGAAATTGGAGACCAAGTCTACAAGTGTTTGGAGGAAGTGTTTTCTATTGGACATTTATACATCACTTATCATTCAAATCATTTTGGGGAAAATTCAACCCCATCAATGCATCTTGAAAGCCTAAAAACCTATAGATTAACTATCAAATCATCAAAATTCGAGAAATTTTTACCTCCCTTGCCATATGGCATACTTTATCAAAAATATTATTTGCACTTGCATAGGAGGAATATTTTGTGTATGTTGGAATAGGCATACAAAAGTTTTGGAAGGGTACAATCTTTACCCTATGCAAAGTTCTATAGATTATAAGAGGTTAACCAACTCAAAGGATGCCACATGACACATGTATGCTTGAGTCCCACAACTACACATCATAGTTCCCAACAATTCTACCACCAACACCTAATGACCCTACCACCTCGGTGTGATATCTTCATCCAATCACTCCTATAGTGAAACTAGCCTTTCATATCGATAGTGGTTTCTCACCCAAAAACCATTGGTTTCACCATTCAAACAATAGCTTCATTCAACAAGCAATTTAATAAAATTTTGGCAATGGTAAGGTATATTCTATCAAATCATAGAATAATTTGACATATGTAGAACATTTCATTTAATATCAATATGATGCTAGGGTCACATCATTTTTTCCCTCAATATTCATCCCTCCATAGTTGGAGTTTTATCTTTTGCACCTAATTTTTAGAGGGTCATATCTCAAACATATGATCTCCTTTTTCAATGTGATTTTTTTCATTTGTGTTATTTTTCCATGTATCATGGTGATCTAAGTTTTTAATTTATTTTGATGCATGATTTTTTTAAAATTTACAAATTTTTAATATTGTTGCATAGTTCCTCTTTTAGAACATTCTAATGCCTCTTTTGGGTTCATACGAACTCCTTTTTGGGTGTAATATTTTAAATTGAATATTTTTTTGAACTCAATCTAGTGGTGTTATTAGCTCATAATTTTGCTTAGCTCATAATTTTGCTCCTACTATGTATTTTCAATTTTGAACCTAGTTAAATGTCTATAAAACTTTGAGACCAAATTTAATTAGTGTTATTTACTAGTGGCAATTGTACTTGCACTAGATATAGAAATACCTAGAGACATCAATTTGAAGCTATTTTATTCACTTCAGAATTATTTTATTAATTTATCTATCTATAATAACATCAAGACTATATCTCTAACACCTTTTAGATAAATGAATTTAATCTATCTATGCTAGTTTACTCAATATTTATTCTATATTTTGTTTTATTTTCTTTCAATTTTATAAAGTATAATAAATAATAAATATTTATATATAATTTATTGTTTTAGTTATGGAACTATACGTGAAATATATTTAAATGAATATAATATGCACTTTATTTTTCTAAATTTTAAAAAAGAAATTATTTACTGCATATTTAATTATAGAATTATTTTTAAAGTATTATTTACTATTTTAATTACTTAAGTATATAGTTGTCTCATTAAAATTATTTTATTCATTATAATTAAACAAAAATAATCATGCACACAAATAATAATTTAATAGTCATTAAAATTTTCTATGTTGTCATACATTTTATGTGTTTTACATTTAAAGAGTCATTATGTTGAGAGGCATAACTACAATGGAAGTAAGGGGACGGAGTGTAATAGCATGAGCATATTAACAAAAAAATTATTAAAGAGCCAACATGTAAAAATAATAAAAATACAAAATTTGGAGATAAAACCACCCAAAAAGTACCTCTATGTTTGAAAACCAACAACCAAATTCCAAAATGAGTTCAAAAGCTAAAAAGAGCATATTTCTTCCAACTATCAGAAGTGTGTCAAAATCCACTCACCAATTCAAGCATTCTATTTTGGCTTCATTATCTCCATTCAAAGATACCTTATGATGTATCATAACACGTCATAAGTTGATCAACAAGTGTAACTCCCTCTTATAACTCTTTTATATGTCTGATATGTTTTTACATAAATTTTGATGCAAGAGACCCAACTTTTGAAGGTCATAAATTTTGTTCCACGAGGCTATGGGGACCTTTTATTGAAATGAGAGGAAAAATTGAGATTGCTCTCAAATCAAATTTTTGTCAATCACATTACTCAACAAAACTATTACATTGTATTGCCCTTAAGGCCATTATTCTCGTATGAAACCAATTATGGGAATATAACTTCCAAAACTAATTTATTTAATAAATTAATAATAACATGTTAATTTATTTATTTAACTATTTATTAACTACTAATCTATGTTAAGCACTAATTCCTAACACCCCCCTTTAGTGCTAACATAGGAATCTTTAATTATGTGTTGTAACATATCGATGGTTGGCCTTGATATTTGCATGCATCTTCTAAATTACCCCCACTTTAATGGAAAAAATTCTTAAATGTTGGTTGAGGGTGAAACCATTCCATTGAAAGCCTTTCTTCCTCAACATCGAACTCTTCAGTTCCAAGTTGACATCCTTTCTTTCCATATCTTCTATTACACAGTGCTAGTGAGAATGCCACTAAAAAGAAAATGTTGTTACAGGAAGCACACAAAATAGAGAATGTTGTTTCAGGAAGCAGTAAGCATTCCCTTCATCAGGTGGTCAGTAAGACTTTGGGCATACTTTGACCAAAATACAATCATCGGCTTTGGACGACTGACATCACCATAATAATTGGGGGTTTTACACAAGAACCATAAGACTGTACCCAACCGTTAACTATAAATGTGAAGATATGAATAATTCAATAGTTTTTTAGTTTTAAAACAGTTTTTAAAGCAGCTTTTAAAAGCAGTTCATACTGCGTATTTCTTCATTGTTTTAGTTTTAGCTTTTCCAGCTTTAAAGCTGTTCGGCGTAGGTTTTGTTATAAGCTTTGTTTTTTAAGCTTTGTTTTTGCTTTATTCTTTTCTTAATTCTATGCGTTGTTTCTCAAACTCTCTATATAGAGACTTCATCCTGTAATACAGTTTTTGAATAACAGAAATAATATACAGCCGAATATTGTTATTTCCAGTCTGCTATTTTTATTTTTCAGTTTTCAGTTTTCAGTTCAATTCTCTGAAAATGATGAGTTTATGAAACAGTTTATCAAGTTTATAGTTTTGTTAATCTCAGCTTTAGAATTATATCTTTCATTTGGTATCAAAGCAGGTTGCAGAATTTTTTGATTGTGCAGGTAGCAAGGTTAGAGAAGCAGTTATCTCCAAATGGCCAATAGCAACAGTTTACCATTTCAGCTTCCATTGTTTTCTGGAGATAACTATGATTATTGGAGTATCAAAATGAAGACCCTACTATTATCCCAAGAACTCTGGGAATTAGTGGAAGGAGGATACCCAGAACCTGTAGATCAGACTGCATTAAATGCCTTGACACAACAACAACGAAATCAGCTGAAAGAAGACAGAAAGAAGGATAACAAAGCTCTTTTTACCATTCAATCTGCATTGGATGTTTCAATTTTTCCCCGAATTGCTGGTATGACAAAATCAAAGGATGCATGGGAGGCTTTACAAATTGCATATCAAGGTACAGATAAAATCAGATTGGTAAGACTTCAAACTTTTCGAAGAGAATTTGCAAATTTAATGATGAAGGAAACTGAGTCTATTCATGAATTTATTACTAGAGCTCAAGGTGTTGTGAATCAGCTTAGGATTCAAGGGGAAACAATAACTGAACAAACAATTGTAGAAAAAATTCTAAGATCCCTTCCTCCTAAATTTGATCCAGTGGTGATAGCCATTGAAGAAAGTAAAGATTTAACTACTTTCAAAGTTGCAGAGTTGACAGGTTCTTTGCAATCTCATGAAGAGTGTATGCAACGTTCTACAGAAAGTTTGGTGCAAGCTTTCCAGTCTTCTGTAAAACTTGAAGAAAAGTCTCCTTCCTCTCACACCACTAAATATCAAGGTGAATCTTCTTCTAATAATAGAGGATGAGGTAGAGGAAGAGGAAGAGGAAATAACAGAGGACGAGGATGAAGTTCTGTAGATCGAAGGAGTATCCAGTGCCGATATTGTGAAAGGTATGGTCATTATGAATCTGAGTGCAGAAAGAAGAAATATGACTTGAATAAGTCAAGAGCCAATTATACAAAAGAGTCTTCTGCAGATACAAAGCATTCCACATTCTTCACATGCAACTTGGAAAAAGAACACCAAGAGGATGTCTGGTTCTTGGACAGCGGCTGCTCCAATCACATGACAGGTAAATCTGATCTCTTTGTCAAGTTAGATGATTCAGTAAGAAGTCAAGTTAAATTTGGAGATGATAAGGAGGTTGATGTAATGGGAAAAGGTACCCTTGCAGTCAAGACTAAGCAAGGAGAAACTACTCATATTCATGATACTTTGTTTGTGCCACAGTTACAACATAATCTTTTGAGTATTGGGCAGCTTGTAGGCAAAAATTATAAAGTAGTGTTTGAAGATAACTGTTGCAAGATATTTGATAAATCTAACAATCATCATCTTGTAGCAAAGACTTGTATGACAGAGAATAGATTGTTTCCTCTCACATTGGTTTCTAGTCAGTTGCATGCATTCAAATCAACTACAGATGATTCGTGGTTATGGCATCAACGATATGGTCATCTAAATTTTCAAGGGTTATCTTTGCTCAATAAAAAGAATATGGTAAGAGGGCTTCCTCCAATCAAGGCAAAAGAAGAAGTTTGTTCAGGGTGTGCATTTGGCAAGCATCATCGAGATAGTTTTCCGGTGAATAAATCTTGGAGAGCAAAATCTCCTCTAGAGCTTGTGCATGCTGACATTTGTGGTGACATGCAAGAGGAATCATTGGGTAAGAACCTTTATTTTTTGACTTTCATTGATGATTACTCATGCCACACTTGGGTTTATTTTCTTAAGCAGAAATCTGAAGCCTTTACATGCTTCAAGAATTTTAAAGCTATGGCTGAAAAACAAAGTGGGTATCATGTCAAGATACTCAGAACAGATAGAGGGGGAGAGTTTACCTCTAATGAGTTTGCTGATTTTTGTATCAAGAATGGGATACAAAGACAGCTTACTGCTGCGTATACACCTCAGCAGAATGGTATTGCTGAAAGAAAGAACCGTACCATCATGGAAATGGCACGAAGCATGTTGCAGACAAAAAATCTTCCAAATACTTTTTGGGGAGAAGCAGTTGCCACTACAGTATATATTTTGAATAGAAGTCCCACGAAAGTTGTTCAAAACATCACTCCAAAGGAAGCCTGGAGTGGTCACAAGCCTTCAGTGGCTCATCTTCGAGTCTTTGGATGTTTGGCATATGTGCACATTCCAGTTCAAAAGCGGAAGAAGTTGGATGCCAAATCCCAACTTTGTATCTTTGTGGGATATTCTACTGCAACTAAGGGATATAGATTCTATAATCCTGACACAAAGCAATGGATTGTTAGTCGGGATGTGATTTTTGATGAAGGGGGAGTATGGCAGTGGAAAGATGTTGTGCAGCAAAATCCATCATTAATCATAAACATGGAAGATAATACTATTCCTCCTCTCCCCACAAGCTCAAGTGGAAGTTCAAGCTCAAGTTCCAAGTCCTCCAAGTTCACCCAGTTCTTCTAGTAGCACAAATTCAGATAGTGATTCACCTCCACCATCACCTCCACCATCAGTTCCAAGAAAGGTACGAAGTTTGGTTGATATTTATCAGAGGAGTGCAAATATAGTTCCAGTTGTTAATTTTGCTTTATTTAGTACAATTCAAGTTGAACCCTCTGTGTATGAAGAAGCAGTGAAAGAACCAGTATGGGTTAATGCTATGAATGATGAGATGAATTCCATTCATAAGAATAATACTTGGGAATTAGTGCAACTTCCCAAAGATAAACAGGTGATTGGTGTGAAATGGATCTACAAAGTCAAATATCATGCTGATGGTTCAGTGGAACGACATAAGGCAAGATTAGTTGCCAAAGGATTTGCACAAACTCCTGGAGTGGATTATGCAGAAACTTTTGCTCCTGTGGCTAGACTTGATACAGTAAAGATTATATTGTCTGTAGCTGCACAGTACAAGTGGCCAATATTTCAAATGGATGTGAAATCAGCATTCCTTAATGGTTATATAGATGAGGAAGTTTATGTGGAACAACCTATGGGTTATGAAGTTCAAGGAAAAGAACACTTAGTCTACAAGTTGAAGAAAGCTCTTTATGGGTTGAAGCAAGCTCCTCGTGCCTGGTATGCTAGAATTGACAATTATTTCATGAAGAAGGGATTCAACAGAAGCCACTCAGAGCCAACCTTGTATGTCCAACGTATTGGTAATGATATTCTCATAGTTTGCCTTTATGTTGATGATCTTATTTATACAGGTAACAACAAAGCTCTCATAGAGAAGTTTCAAGCAGAAATGAAACAAGAATTTGAAATGTCAGATCTGGGACTCATGCACTATTTTCTTGGTGTGGAGGTACTACAAACATCAAAAGGTATATATATTTCTCAAACCAAGTATGTTGCTGATTTGTTGAAGAAGTTTAGATTGGTGGACTGCAAAGCACTTGCAACCCCCATAGCAATTGGTGAGAAATTAACCAAGGAGGATGTTAGTCCCAAGGTTGATGCTACTTTATATAGAAGTTTGGTTGGTAGTCTCATGTACCTCACAACCACTAGACCCGATATTATGTATGCTGTGAGCCTCACCTCTCGGTTCATGCAGGATCCACATGAGTCTCATTGGCGAGTTGCTAAAAGAATTTTGAGGTATGTGAGTGGTACACAAAATTTTGGAATTCATTATTCTCCCACTAAACAGTTTGAGTTAGTTGGTTACATAGATTTTGATGGGCTGGTTCAGTGGATGATAGAAAGTCTACATCTGGATATGTTTTTTCACTTGGTTCTGGAGTTGTTTCTTGGAGTAGTAAAAAATAGGCAACGGTGGCTCTTTCTTCAGCAGAAGCGGAATACATGGCAGCGTCATCAGCAAGTTCTCAAGCAGTATGGATTAGAAGAATATTGGCAGATCTACATTTGGTTCAAGAGCATCCAACCACCATTTATTGTGATAACAATAGCACTATTGCCATGACAAAGAATCATGTGTTTCATGCCAGAACGAAACACATAGAGATCCGACATCATTACATCCGTGACTTGGTTCAAGATGGACAAGTGGAGTTGCAGTTCTATCCTACATCTGAGCAAGTTGCTGATATCTTTACCAAGGCTCTTACTACACCAAGTTTTGTGGCCTTGAGAAATCAGTTGGGACTCACCCCTATTGATCATTCAGGGGGAGATTGAAGATATGAATAAGTCAATAGTTTTTTAGTTTTAAAACAGTTTTTAAAGCAGCTTTTAAAAGCAGTTCATACTGCGTATTTCTTCATTGTTTTAGTTTTAGCTTTTCCAGCTTTAAAGCTGTTCGGTGTAGGTTTTGTTATAAGTTTTTTAAGCTTTGTTTTGCTTTATTCTTTTCTTAATTCTATGCGCTGTTTCTCAAACTCTCTATATAGAGACTTCATCCTGTAAATACAGTTTTTGAATAACAGAAATAATATACAGCCGAATATTGTTATTTCCAGTCTGCTATTTTTATTTTTCAGTTTTCAGTTTTCAGTTCAATTCTCTGAAAATGATGAGTTTATGAAACAGTTTATCAAGTTTATAGTTTTGTTAATCTCAGCTTTAGAATTATATCTTTCAAAATGCAAATCCCTGAAGTTGTTCTCCAAAGTACTCTACCATATCATTTCTTTCAGGCTCGCCATGGACAAGAACATCAATGTCAAGATCCTCCTACAGCTTAACCACTTTGGAAATTCCCTACTAGATTGATTGAATATATTTTGCCTCTGTAATCTTGTTTGATTTAAATTCACGACGAACTCTCCTAAGTTCCACTATTTGAGGAAAAGACCCAATGGTTGTAGTAGGAAGGATTGGAAGGTTCAATTTCTTTTGTTGTTCATCTAAATGAACAGCTACAGGACTAGCACGCCGGTGATTAGAGCCCTTGAGTGCTTCAGTCTTATTCGCTTTCTCCACACGTTTTGCATCGCACTCTTATATCCTTGTCTACTCTTGAAATACTCCTATATTCATCAACAATATTACTGCAAGGATTTGCCTAATCCAATCTAAGCAGGTGAAGAAAATTATATTATTATACAACAATGGTTGGCGTGAAGAGAATAATGGTTTAGGGCAACCAAATAGAAACTTATACAGGCTTTTGCACGACAGCAACCAGAAAACTAAATATTCATTTTTGAAATTTTCAATTGGTTTCTAACACTTGGATATAAACACACTTTATGCAATAGATTGGGGATAAAAAATTTAAATTTTAAATTTTTGGAATGACAACAATGAACAGAGTGAAGTATTAAACAATGGCAAGAATGAACATGGTGGAGAGAAAGAGAAAAAATGCAGATGAATGATGGAGTCAAAAAGGGTTTTGCACATGGTCTACATTGCTCACCTGTTGACGAATGAAAGAATGGAAGAAAACAATAGCAGTTGCACGTGGTCCTCACTGTAGTATCGTTGTAAACACTGCTTTAGATGAAAACAAACGAATGGAAGGAGATCAGAGAGAGGTCTGGGAAGAAACCTGGTCTGATAGCACATTGAAATGAGAGAGGAAAAATCGAGATTGCTCTCGAATCAAAATTTTGTCAATCACATTACTCAAAATCAGTTACATTGTATTGCCTTTTAAAGGCCATTATTCTTGTATGAAACCAATTACAAGAATATAACTTTCAAAACTAATTTATTTATTTAACTATTTATTAACTACTAATCTATGTTAAGCACTAATTCCTAACACTTTTTTTAATATTGTAGAGCTCAACAATATCTACACAACAAGCGTCCCTAGAAGCGATGTTGAACAACTCCAAAAAAATATTTTGCCCGAAAATTGAGTTTTTATATTTTAGAATCCTAATACTATATTTTTTATATACTTAAACATTAGAATCAAGGTTTAGACACATTTCCTAATAGATGTTGACTTAGTTAATGGGGCACTTGGTACTATAAAAAATTATCTTCTTTTTTTTTAATTTACTAGATAAAAGTGCCCTTGGGGACCATGCCCTTACATTAAAAGCAATAAAATACACAAAACTAAAGTTGCTCTTTCATGGAGGGCAAGTATACAAAATTCCTAGTGGGATATTAAGTTTAAAATCCACCAAGGGAGTGTTGTTGAGTCTATTATGTTGTAATATCAAACATATATTATTATTTTACATTCCTATGTAGCATAGCTACCCTATAAGCCTACATTACAATGCGAACTGCTACAAACCTTCAACTAATCCTATTGCAATAGGGGAATTCTCATCTTCACAATTAGTTGAACCCTTATCCTCCACCAAAGCCCAACCAATACTTGGTGATGGTGTAGATCCCATGGCAAGCTTGAGGAATCAATTCCCCGCTTTTCCTAATGTTTAGAGAGATTGTCATTATGACCAATAGCAGTGATAACAAATGGGATCCATGTGTTATTAAAGCAGTATTAAACCCTAGCCATTGACCCACTCCCAAATGAAATCCCACATTAGTGACGAACATCATGCAAAACATAATTGAGTCCCTTATTCCACTGTGACCTTATCAAAGCCTCAAACATGGATTTGATCACATATTTGTTTGACCTACTCCCAAGAAAATTACTACAAACATAGAGGAAATGTCTTTATTAACATGATACCTATAAGAAATTGAGAGAAACAAATCCCCTAACATCACTCTAGGCATGTGAACCATTATCATTGTACTCACTTTCAAGATCTTTTTCAAATATAAATTAATTATTTCCCCTAAAAAATAAGTTTGCCTCTTATTAGTAATCAACCTAATAGTGGTATGCATGATCTCCCAAGAGGAAGCCAATGAGAATAGGAATGAGGTAATATGTTTAATCATGTAGGCTCCATATCTTTCCATGATCCTCTCTTTGCCAATACCTTGACTACAAAGGGATATTCTTCCTTAGTTACACATGCTTGAATAGCTTTCCTCATCATCATTTTGTAAAATCTCCTCTCTTGGTGATATGAGATCATTGAAGAGGTTGGGCATTCAACACTTCTATCTAAATTTCCCCTACAACGCACTCCATGTCATAGTCTATGGAAAAGTTGGCCAAAAAGTCCATGTGAGAGTTTATATCACTATAAACATGTCTAATTGTGAATTCATCTAATTTTTCTATCAATGAACAAAATTTAATTTCAGATCTTATTTTAATCTTCCAATTTTGTGGCCCCTATTTTTTATGGCATTGACAATGACCATAAAATCACCCTAAACTTGCACCCTTCTTTCGCCAAGTCAAACACATGCTTATAGACCTAAAATAACCAACTAGGCCTTGGCTTAGTTGTTTGTCCCATGCCCTAGCCCTTTTGAGGCAACTCCAACTAGATAACTCTCATGATCGAGCTCAATAGACAACTTACCCCAAAGATTCCAAGATTGCTCCTAGATGCACCATTGAAGTTCAACTTACCCATCAAATGAGAGGGGGAGTCCATCTTATGTCTTTCCTTGGCTTATCCAACCTAAACCATGAATAGGGGAAAATTTTAATCTATTTTGAATGTATTACAAAGTTGCCATTATATGTGATTGTTGAGTTTGATATTTATGGTGTCATGGGTCATATGAATAATCCAAAATTTATCCTTGTTCCATATATTACGAGATGTAATGGTACACAAATTCCAACAAAAATGACATGGGCTAATACAATACACATATCAAAAGGACCAACATTAGAAAGAGGCACAACAAATATTGGTGGTGATATTGAGAGAACATGATTGACATTCACTCCTAACTCTATAATTAATTCTCTAAACTCATATAATTACAAAAAATATAAAAAATGTTTTACAATAATAGGCAAAATGAGAGCCATAATTACAATCATCTTTGAGCTAACACTTCAAAAAAACATCCAATGAACATATATTTTGAATGCAATGGGTTTGACATCTTACATAGTTTGATCTTGTTTTCAATAACAATGCTCATTTATTGATATCTACATTTGTAACTATCAAAATAAATCTATTTAAGAAATATTATGATCATAATAATTTTAATGATACAATGTGACTAATTATATCAAGATTACTCATAAAAAATACTAAATAGTACATCAATAAAATATTATGATCATAATAATTTTAATGATACAATGTGACTAATTATATCAAGATTACTCATAAAAAATACTAAATAGTACATCAATAAAATTTATCTTTTCAACACATCAATTACTTTTCTAATTTTATTAAGTCTTGATCAAATTTTTTATATTCAATATTAGATAATTCAAAAAACATAAACTTATCCATATAAAGAAGTAAACCAAACATATAAGATGCTTCTCCAGGGTTTTTTAACCATTTTTTTTTCCTTTATCATTCGATTTGTAAACTTATCCATATAGATAAGTAAACCAAACATATAAAATGCTTCTCCAATTTAATTCCAAATTTTATTATTTTTTTCCAATATATTTTTCTTAATATTTATTTTCTTACCAAGAAGGCAGGAAAACCTTTGGGCTTTGCGTGAATGAATTCACGTTCAAGAATGCATGAAATACATACTCATTGTAGTCGAACACCAAGAATAAAGAGAATACAGAAGTTGTAATCTAACGCTAGGATTTTGCTAGAAAGCTTGTTTTGAGCGCAGAATATGTTCATAAGCAAATGAGTTACTGAACTAAATGGGTTATAACGGTAAGAAGAAATTGGTTTAAGACTAAAAGAAATACAATGAGTTCGACAATGGGAGCTCAGCTTCCAAGTTTTGAAGGGAGCTACCCCCTTTAACGCAAAGGAAAATCTCGTCGTATAAGGTGATTTCCTCACTCTTGAGTAGAAATTGTCTATTGGGTAAGTAGCATACAATGACATGTTCAACCATTTTCTATGCCTTACGTACCAAGAGGCAATGTACTTCCCCAAAAAAATGTCGATCTTTATTAATTTTCATGTTCTTTATAGTCATGATTTGTTACTCAAGTTGATAGAGATCTTACAGTTTCATGGGCGATCCTTTTCATCCTTCTGAATTTTCTTACGAATTTGGGTGGTCATCAATACTTCTCAGGCATTTCAAGAAGTCAAAAATCTTCATGTCAAAACAAAAAAAAATTCAGTAATTGCTTGAAACTATACATTAATCGATTAGAAATTAGAACTGACATTAAGACACTAAGTGGAGGGATACTGATACACATTTGAACAAGAAAGAGACATCGTTCATATAGTGTAAAATGTGGAGAATATGTATAAGGTACAAAAGATCCTTCAGCCTTCTGTATCATGTACGAAGAAGGAAGCTGTGTGAGAATTTAAGTTATCCATCGCCATGATCTGCATCGCATCTGAAGCTTTCCAGTGACGTTTACGTTGGTTAATGAACCAATTGTTTATCTGCTTCTGATCCAGACCTGTACTTTCTGCCAAAGCAATCTTGTCTGTCTCCTGCATGAAGGGTACAATTCGTGTGAGAATTGGCATTGGATTATATAAGAGCTCAATAAATCAATATGGATGGTTAATATGGAATCCTACCGAAGGATAAGGCCACTTAAAATGGAGATGCCACCAGTCAAGCAACTTTTGCCTTCCTTCTTTGGGGAGCTTTCCTTTTTTCCTTTTCTTGAGAAATTCCTTCTTGAGAGTGCTGAAGTATCCACTGTACTTTCGTAGAAGTTGATCCTTCAACTCTTTTTCTTGGGCACTAGGATCAAGTTCATTCACCTCAGCTTCCCCACAGCTCAATTCCTCTTCTGATGATCCATATCCTTGTCTTTCATACGAGTTACCTGTCCGTTGAATTCATAACACGAGCAACTTCAGAACGACTAATAATATAAATAACTTTCATCTGAAAATTGAGAAATATTCAGCTACTATAGCAAGAAAAAAATTCAAATTTTAAAAATTAAATTCACAACAAAAGGAAACAAGTCCAATGAGCACGTTTTCCAATTTATTGTTCAGAATACTTAATGTTTTTAACATTACAATGAAAAAATTAAGAAGCTAAATTACAAGGAAGATTTTATTTATTTTGTAAACTGGTGCCACATTTTTAATTCAAATAAGAAAAAATGTATGTTGGCACATCAATCAGTTGTTTATGTGGGCATATGGTTGCTGATGGAGTAGAAAATTGAACTACAAAATGTAAAGCAGCTCAAGCCTTCCACAATGTGACTGAAACTGTGAAAGTTCACTATGCTGGAAAATGAGTCACACCTGGACCAAAGATAGAGATCAATTCTCTGCGATAACCACATCTTTACATTCCATACGAACAAGTGATAAGTCCTTAACTGAATGCATTTATTAAGAATAAGAGCACAATGCAACTTCGTGAGAGAAATTTCAGCATGTAGCAAGGGAACAATGAAAAACTAATCTCTAAAAAGGCTTGCCATACAAGCAGGGAAGTATGTGCTTAGAGATCTGAAGAGTTCAACTAATGAGGAAGGCTCATACTTCAAAAGTTGCTGGTCACCTTGGTATGGTCAAGAAAATGGTAAATTTTTAAAGGTCTGTTTATGGCCAAATATGCAAAATAATATAGCAAAGTTCAAATGATGTGTTTTTGTTAACATAAGAAAGAAAAAGGACTTTTTATGCCACTGATGATTCCTCAATAACATGGGCGAGCGCTTCCATAGATTATATAGGAGGGCCACATTTATCAATAAATGGCATTATTACTTTGTTCTCTAAACTGATTTAGCAAGATGTATGTTCTCTTACCATGTAAAAAGATTTAAAGGGCAGTGAGACAGCTGATTTATTTTTCAAATAATGTTGAGGGTTTATTTTGTTGCCAAGTTTTATCAAATCCGATGGAGATTCAAGGTCTTTGGTCCAAGTGTTTGTCCACGTTGTGACAAAAAATAGAAACGAGATTGAAGAGATTACAATATTTTATCTTCAAACAGATTGTAAATCCAAAGTGGTCGATACAACACTAAGGTAGCTCTCAAGATGGTATGATAGAATCATTTCAACAATTGCCCGTTCAAAAATTGGCATATTGATCTAGCATTCACACAAGGGCAATTTATTATATTCTGGTAACAGATATATTTTTGAGAAATATTTCAATTACTATCTTTTAATTTGTTTGATTTTGCTATAGGTGGCCACAAAGGGAGCAAGAAGAGTATTTGAAAATCTACATTGCTGAATGGTAACAGATCTCTTTCAAGACATATTTTAGTTACTGATCTTTTAATTGATTGATGTTGTGATAAGGAGCCACGACAGGAGCAAGATGAGAATGATTTGACAATCAACATAGCTCAAAAATCCATTGATAGATAAGGGCCGAACCAAATACAGCTTCAACTGCAAGAGAGGTTGAAAAAGTCTCAAGCTTAGTTAAGGCAAGACATGATCAATATGTAATTGAGCACAAGTTTAAAGGTTTGGACAAGGTGTGAATTTATTTTTAAAAAGTAATCTAAATAAAATAAAGCTAAAACTACTTAAGTATGGTCCATTTGAGATCCTTAAATGAAAGGAAATAATGCTTTCATATTAGATTTTCCTATGTACATAATGTGTTACTCTGTTGATATTGAAAACTTATGACACATTGAGTGTTCTATTTAACAAAGGGAGTGTTATATTTAACAAAGGTATTATGTGACCTTCCTTTAAACCCTTGAACCTCATGCTCAAAGAGAGTTGGATAAGGGTATTCTTCTGTAAAATGAGGCGATAACATCAAGCCAAGGAGAGTAAAAAAATTTGGCTAGTGGAAATGTTCCCTCGTAACTTGAGTTCTTAAGTCTTATGCGACCAAGGCAAATACAGCCTCAACTGCAAGAGAGGTTGAAAAAGTCTCAAGCTTAGTGACATGACCAATATAAAATTATTTAAATTAAGCAAATGGTTTAAAGGTTTGGTCAACGTGTGAATTTATTTTTAAAAAGTGATCTAAGATGAAATTTAAAAATAAAGTATGGTACATTTGAGATCCTTAAATGAAAGGAACTAATGCTTTCCTATTAGATTTGCCTAAGTACATAATGTGTTGCTCTGTTGATATTAAAAACTTATGAGACATTGAGTGTTCTATTTAACAAAGGTATTTTGTGAGCTTCCCTCAAACCTTTGAACCTCATGCTCAAAGAGATTCGATAAGGGTATTCTTCTGTAAAATGAGGTGATAACATAAAGCAAAAGAGAGTGAAAAAACTTTGGAGTTTTTAAGTCTTATGCGACCAAAAGCCTCATTGTTGAGGAGTGATTCCAATTGGATCTTGAAAAGTTGTTGATTTCAATTTACTATGCCAATATTCACGTTTACTATGACATGCAACTTGAGAACACACTCATCACTCCTACCATGAAGAATTCTGACATGAAAAGAGTATGCAAGCTCTTATACCAGGAGGTTCATGAAAATAGAGCAGGAACAAAGAACAATTTGTACAGTGAAAAGCCATCACTTGTGCCATGGTAATTACTAATGTCATGGTGGTTGCAAATGTATTCATGGCAGTTCTGCCCATGTTGGAAAGGACAAGTAGAATTTGGAAACATTCTCTTCATGTTCACTGTCATTTGGACAAGATTTTTCCAGACATTCTAAGTTTTGGTTATGTACACCTTTGAAGGGTCATATTCATTCATTGATTCTTGGTTGCATGATCCAAGGAGTTGTATCATACACAATTGACTAGAGGCTAGTAAGCTTTTAGCTTGTAAAATTGCGAAGGAAATAGCAACAAAGAAGGCAACAACAAACAAATCAGCTAAGATATTTCATTTGAGATAAAAAATTCATATTTTGATAAACCAGATATTAAATACCTATGATAATTATAAATTAAAATACCAGCATTCTGCATGAGAATAGAAACCTTCCCTTAATATCTTAGGTATCATATAGGAATTGGAAAGTGCAGCTCTTGCAAAGAAATGGATGGGTGTACTGAATGGAGAACAACCATGACAAAACGTTATTCAGCACAGAATTCTTAATTCCCAGCACAATAAGAAGAAATTTAAGGAATTGTTTTATGTGATATGTATGTAACGCTAAGAAAAATCTCCATCTCGGATATCACCTCTTACACAGGATTGGTCTTGGTAAGAGGTTTACAATTACCTTCATTGAATTATAAAGGGCCGTGAAATGCTAGGTATCTTCACTGTGACCTATTTGAGCCTTTCCCTCCTCCCTTGGCCAACCTAGGGTTTCACCCTCTGTGATAGGTAGAAGATTACAAGGGCAGGTCTCTTTCATGCAAAGATCTTTGGAACCAGAATCAACAGCAAAGGAATTCTTGGAACCGAAATCAGTAGCATAGCATTCCTGGGAGGATTTAAATCAAGTCTATAGGTTGACTACCAAGGATGAACCAACTTTTCAGGCTCTTTGTGAAATGATTGGATTAAGAGATCTATCTTCAAAAGCAACTTCATCGAACAGGTCTTTAATGGAAAGACTAAAAATTAAGCAATGTAAAGTACTTTTACAACTATCTCAGAATAGATTTAGCATATAGCGATGCATAACTTATCCATTGCTCCTTAATTGAATGAGAGATGGGGGCATAAGTGACCCTGAATAATGGTGGCAAAGACAACGTCAGAATACAGAAAAGCATGATCCCTTTTCAAGCTAGAGTTTTGAGTTGGTTAGTGATTGAACAAGTTTTGTTGTCAAAAATGAGTTTTACAAAGCTGTATTAGGATTTCCTTGTGTGCTTGGTGTAGGAGAGAAGAAACAATTCTAGGGAATGTTGCCAAGACATCCCCGTAGTAGATTCCAGGCAAATTTGGCTCTTTTCACTGGTCCCTCTCAAAGGATAATCAGGGAAAATTCAAAGATATGCGGAATACAATCTGCTTGTGACCTATTATTTTTCATAAAAGCTAAGATGCACATCAACCTTTCATGGAGAGATTAGTTTTTTTTAAGTAGGATATCATCATGGTCATTAAATCTAGGTTTTGCTTGGTTCCACACAGATGTTTAAGGATGGGTTTAGATTGAAAGCTAGCTTTATCATATATTTAATTATAGTTATATAGAGATGCTGATCTATTCATAGATAAAGATCGTTAAATGACAAAAATGAGTTAAAAATTGAAAACAAGTTTTTTTAGTTTGCCTACTTTGCACTGATCTTTTTTAGTTTTGCGTTTATTTTAGTTATATCTTAAAATATATCGATTTAGCATTAAATTTGGGTTAATTGAGTGAAAATGCCGACAGAACTTGGAAATCATCCCTCCATCTAATCACTTTAGTCTCCACTCATCCATACACCTTTCAGTTCATACATTTGTACATCCCAAACGCAATTGTTGGTGTCATCTTGTCCCTTGAACAAGATCACACACACAATCACATTCTACAAATTCAAATTCAATTCCCACTATTTCTGATCATGCTCCACTCAAAATTACAGTTGTTGTCTATCAGCTTGCACACCAAATTTGAACAAATTGAGGTCCAAATTGTCATATTTAAAAACACACCCTTGAGACCTAGTTTCATCTTTTTTATTATAGAAGAAGGAATGAAAGCATTGTAGATTCTAGGTCTGCACCAAAGAACAAATATCACATCAATCATTCTAAGCATTTAGCATTAATCATATCTTTGGTTATGTGAACAACAACAACAAAGGCTTGACTAAGATTTAAGGAAGTCCATCCAACACTTCAAATCTCGCACATCAACCTTGTAAAGGTGTTTATCAACACTACCTTCACCTTTTGAGATATCTTGTTGCAGGCAAACCAGAATTTGTAGGTTGCAAGCACTCAGGATGAGATTGCAGAGAAAGGAAAGGATTGCAGAAAAAGTTAGGATCACTAGCACGATTCTATCTAGAAGCTCAATACAGCAAGATTACTCATTGCTATCTGTGTACCTTTCTAGATCTCTAATTTGATACACAGTCAACATCTATCACATTACATCAGTAAGAATATAATGAAATATATACCATGCACTTATCCCTTCTTTGTTAATTACACTTTCATTTCGTAACAATACTATGTTCTATTTAATATTAATTACATCTGATTGATATATACATAATTTATTAGCACTAGATAGAAACATTGGTTAAGAAAAATAAATTAAACTACTAGGATTCTTTTATTTCTTTCTCCTATACTAAACAATGTACAGAAATCTAAACAAATATCACTGATTTGCCTTAACTAACGCCAATAAACAATCCTTCTTTCCATTATAAAGATCTAACATGTACATGCTATGTAATACTATTTTTGAGAGCATTATTGGATGACCTCATATTTCATGCATCTTTGCAACAACAAATTACTGTATGAAAAAGAAAAAAATTAACCAGCAAAATTTTAACTTAGTTAAGACAACCGTGTGTGAGCTTTGAAGTATGCTTCGTATTCTGCTGCAACAAGTCTATATACTTTTTATATCAAGACATGCATCTGGCTTCCAACCTTTCTTGTCATTATTTTCTCTCCTCCATATATGATTCCTTACTCTTAATCTAATAACTTCAAAAACTGATATGACTCCAGGAAATCAAAACTATTTGCTCCAAGAAATAATTGAAAAAAAGCAGAAAATAGTAACATAAATTTGAAGATTATAGATGAAACAAAAAAGATAAAGCCAATGCAATAGCTCTTTTTAGGTCCAAAATTTTTAAAATACTTTTCAAAAAATATTAACAAATAATATAAAGCCAATATTTAAAATAGTAACCAAAAAAATTAAATAAGTGAGGATATTAACGTTTCTGATTGTATGAACAAAATATATTTTATTAATTTTGGATAGTAAAATTGAAATTTTGTTTTCTAAAATATGTCATTATATTATTGTAATAAGATTAGCACACCCTACATATATATTTAGGAGATAGAATGATACAAATCAATCCAACTTACAACCTAGATATGTAATCGAGCTGCATGAGATATAATTGAAATGAATGGCATGTAATTAGTTAAGACATAAATTAGACATGTGCTGAATTGAAATTGGAATGGATTAGTGCATAACTTGAAATTGACACAGATTGAACTTTTCATTGACATAACATTCCGACAAAGAGGTCCATAAAATCAAAACTGATAGAGGATATCAGATCAATAAGCTAAGACAACTGAGATTTGATAATATAAGATCTTGGTAAAGATTTGTGCCAATGATTTTCTCTAAGGTGGAACAATTCCATATAGGTGGCACAATTATGTCCTAGACAAAGATGGACCTTCCATACCTACGGAAGGTGGTCGCTCAATATATATTTGAATAAGAAAAGTAATGTGATGCTAAGGAGCACCATTGAGAGCCTAATGTGCAACTTCCATAACCTTAAAGTCAAACCCCTTAGATTAAACTAACAACTGTTATTCATTTGAACTTCCATAATATATAAATCAGCATCCTAACATTGATATTCATTTCTAATATCTTCTTTATGTAAAAATACAACTTAAATCATGTGCGAAGATTGTGCATGGTATGATCATACTTTTTAAATACTTATTTTGTTTTAAAAGTCAATTTTAATTTTTTTTTAAACTATCATACAATACACTCTACATTACCAATCGTCACAACTCAATATAACTCTGAAATAATTAAACTATATTAATTTTAGCATGTATGATTAACAATTTTAGATGATATATTTTTAAATATAAGAAAAATAAAAATACCAAAACATAAAGATTTAGCAACTTAAGAGGTTAATCTCAATTTGACGAGGTCAATTTCATGTCAAAAATATTTGGAAGACAATATTTAGAGTAGACTCTATGCCCTTTGTTTAGACTCATCTAAGAACACCCATCTTAATGCCATGCAACTTTGAAAATCTCAAATATTGAATTGTATAACATTACAAAATCTCAATATAAGATCTTCCTTTACCTTTCAAACTTCAATATGCACAATATAACATTACAATATGCATTGTATAACATTACAATATAACCTATAATTTCAATGTCAGTTTCATCTTCACAACACAGCACATCTCTTTCCCAACAATCATTTACGTTGTATATTAGTTCCTCATAAAGGGCATCATGAAATCAAACTATCACAGGAAAACATACAAATAACCAAATGCTACTTTGTCATCATTTAATAATATCTACTGTCTGTATGTGCCATGATACATCAGATTCAGTACTATTCAAACTTTCAAAGCATATTGGTTTAAGAATGTCTTTTACTTGTAAGGATTTGTGAAATAAGTTATAGCGGTTTTCAACCACATGATCTCCACCAAGGACCTTTTCCCTTATCTCAGAAGATGCAACCAACGTGGCTAGAATGACTGCTTCTAAACCATGTAGTTTCTCTTTCGATCAACAACTTGAGGATAACAGTGTTCATCAATTTTACCAACTTCTTGTATGTTGTTATCTTCCCTCATTTCTATGTTGAAGATCTACTTTGTGTATTTTTCCGTTACACCAAAACTTGCAAGTGTTAGTGAACTTCCAAACCAGCACTTTCACCTAGACCCAGAGTGGCGGTTAGTCCACGAGATCATATGCCCAGAGGTGTGGCGGTTAGTCCAACACCCCCCTTCCGACGCAACTCAGGGGAATTGAACCTCAGTTGAGGCTCTGATACCATATGCAGTTTGCCGTTACACCAAAACTTGCAAGTGTTAGTGAACTTCCAAACCAGCACTTTCACCTGACCCAGAGTAGCAGTTAGTCCACGAGATCATATGCCCAAAGGTGTGGCGGTTAGTCCAACACTTTGCAATTGTGTTTAGATCTATTCAAAGGGTTGAGATTAAATGGTGAAAGTATTGGGCTCTTATTGTGTGTAGACCCAAATTCAAATCCTCAGAATAACATTTAAGATTAGAATTCTAAAAAATAACTCTTGGCCTTCCACTATTTAACTTCCTCAATTAAGTGAACTTCCAAACCAGCACTTTCACCTGACCCAAAGTGGCGGTTAGTCCACGAGATCATATGCCCAGAGGTGTGGCGGTTAGTCCAACACTTTGCAATTGTGTTTAGATCTATTCAAAGGGTTGAGATTAAATGGTGAAAGTATTGGGCTCTTATTGTGTGTAGACCCAAATTCAAATCCTCAGAATAACATTTAAGATTAGAATTCTAAAAAATAACTCTTGGCCTTCCACTATTTAACTTCCTCAATTGTTACTCATAAAAACTATACTATATTTGCTTGTAAATAATTAAGTGGTAATATCCATAATAGCCATATATACATTCCTCCAACAAACCTAAATAAAAATGTTTGTTTGATGCAACTTCCAAACACAATGAATGCACAATGAATGTCATTGTTACTTTGATGCAACTATATTTGCTTGTAAATAATTAAGTGTTAATATCCATAATAGCCATATTTACATTCCTCCAACAAACCTAAATAAAAATGTTTCTTTGATGCAACTTCCAAACACAATAAATGCACACTTCTTATGACATGAGTGTCATTGTTACTAGTTACTCATAGCTTCAACCCACAACGTGATGGTCTGTCAGTTTGAAATGTCCTTCCAAGCTTCAAAATATGGTGTAGCCTCAGAAGTGAGAGTGGAGCATTACGGCTCACATTTTGAAAAAAAAAAAGAAAATCAATTTGACAATACAATAAATGGTGCTTTCCACAAAAATCCTCACTTAAATCTCCTATTTTCCTTCTTATTGTCAATCTCTTATTTGCCTTGTTACTGTCAATCTCTTATTTGCCTTCTTACTGCCAATCTCTCATTTGCCTTCTTACTGTCACGCTTCCAATGTCCAAATTCAACTCACAAGAATACACCATTTCAAATCTTGTTCAAATTTTACTGTTATTCCAAGCAAGCTCTTCCACTGAAGCGCAAAGTATATCTATGTCACACCTTTTGCTTAATGTATAGTGTTGTTTGACAGGATAAGCTGGGTAAATGGGTTTTCAAAGCGAGTGCCTCAACTCAAACTCCAGATCCCCTAAATTCTATTTTTGATAAGAAAATCAAAAGCGGGAATAACAACACATCAAGAAGAACATACACTAAATTTCTAAGTCTTATGAACTCATCTTAATAGGACAGGCTGCTCTTCAGGAAATCTGTTTAACTGAGAGAATAAACATTCCAAATCTCTAGTTATTGTTAGATGTTTTGGGTGTACTAACAATCAACCTACTCTTTCACGAACAGTATTGTTCCACCAAATAAACTAGAATAACAGAAGGCTAGATTTAAATACTCAACATAGATATCCCCGTACCCAAGTTGTCTAAGAAAATAACTTTCATAAACCCACCGAGAATGGGTTGATAATTTTTGAGATTCTGTTTAAAATTTTAACTGGTTCACCCTTTTTTTTGTTTGCAACGTACTCTTTACAAAGGAAGCACACAGATTTAATGGAGGAGCATTCACAATAACTATTATCAAATGCGCCAAACATGAGTTAAAACTAGTCGAGCGCGATTGATAGTGATAGGGAATGCTTCAACATGATTACCACGTCGAATTGTTAAAGAGACCATGACAACGAAAATTCTAAATTTGGGTTCTACTTGAAAGGTGACTTGAGGTATCAGCTTTGGCTGGTTGTTATCTTCAACTAAGGAATTTATAAGCAATCTGATGATGCTTGATTTTTCTGCTAAACCGCAATGTTAAACTAGTAGCAATGTTTCTCAAACGATATTTCACCATAGATTGACGAATATTTGGAAACTCGAAGAGCTATGAGAGATGAAAAATTCAATATTTATGTGGAGTGCCTTCAAGAACAAGGCCCTACAGAAAAAAGACCAAACAATCTTTGAACAGAAAACAAAAACCTAACCTGGAGAGGAGTTTCTGATCACTTCAATGTTTAATGAGTTGAGTTGAGTTTCAATCTTGTTTATAAACGCCATTCCTTCTTTGTAAGGCTTGGCGAGCTCTGCCTGGTGCCTTCTCAACATTTCACAGTAGGCCTCCTGTTGAAAACAATTGAAGACTGGTAAATTTGATACAAATAATAACTTCATAGAAGCTTCGTAATGGGTTTGCCTGGAATATAAAGCATCAGTAAGCAAAAAGCTCCTGAAAATCACCATGAATTGATCAAGCTCTGGATCTTCTCCTATACTCATCGTGGGTGAGTGCCTCTCAAGCTGTCTCTCCTCACTAATCTCCTCCAGCGCTGATACAACGTCAGCCGGAGCCCCAGTCTGAAAATAAAGCAAACAGCAAAAACGTCAGAACAAAAGACGAGTTTTGCATATTGTGCAGTAACGTGTAGAATTAGGATTGATTTTCTTCTGACAGATCAATGCATAGAGATGAAAACAAACTTAGGTTTGGCCCAGAAAGAAGAGTAACTTAAGGAAAGAAGCAAATCAAAATTCCATTCAGAGACTTAAAAGCTTCTGTAACTGAAATTGACTCCACTCTGACAGTGCCAAAAAGAATGTAAATCTGCTATCTGACATTATTTCTGGATAACTGCCTAATAGCTAAAAACAGAAATGATTTACTTGAAAATGAGAGCACTGTCATAGCTAAGAGGTGACGCAAAAAATCCTTGATTTTTCTTGGTTTTGAAGCCCTTTTACCTTCCGACAGTCCATGTAGGCTGCCAGCAAGCGAGGATAATCAGGATGGCCAACTATTTTAGTTTTCATTAGATCAATAGAAGCTCTGGGTTCGGTGGAAGAGGCGCTCTCCACCTCCAGTGATGTTACCATGGCTTCTTTTTCTTGCTGCTGATATTGAAACTGAGACAAACCTCTTACTACCAACGATGGCTCTGGCCGGGAAATCCTTCTTCTCTCTAGTGCTGATGCTGCTGTAAACTTTCTGTCAACTTCCATGTGATTCATACCCAACTGTCCACTTTGGAAATGACCACCGACAAGATGCTTTGAATGATGATGGTGATTGTGACCAGAAAGAGGAGGATCATGTCCTCCATGAAACATGGTTGCAGCTGAGAGAAGACCATTCACATGATTGTGGGTATACGATGAATGAGGTGGTGGTGGTGGTGGAGGAGGAGGAACGGTCATGGTGGTCATCATGCCTTCACAGCTTGCAGAAGCTTCCTGTTCCCGTTCTTGTTCCTGTTCAGTCATGAGGGCCATCATGGAACCTAATCCTGCTCCTACTATTCCTCCTTTGTCTCCATACACCCCATAAAGCACTGCAGCATTCATATTTTCCATACCCAGTAACAATAAACCACTACACCACTCTCAAACTTCCAAACGCAACAATATCATTGCTCTAGTTCATCCCACCACAGTAATTGACAAGAAGCAACAACACAAACCTCAAATCCAAAATTTGTTCTGTCCTGGCCACCTAGTGCAATGGAGGCCCAAATCCTACTCCTCCCAAAAGTACTGCTTTATTTGTGTGGAGACCACATACCACATATTCTCTCCTCACTTTCTTCACGAGAAGCACTAGGTAGGTGATAGCCCAATGGACATCTAACCCATTTCCGCTTGTTCCCTCTTTTTGTCTAGACTTCACCCAAATCAAAACCTAGGAGAAAAATACCTGTGTTATGCCTCTAAAGTACAGTCTAAGTACACGATGGCTGTACATTATTGAACAATATTCAGGGCTTGTATTGCAGATCTTTGATTCCCTTCATGTCAAAGGACAGCTAAATGAGACTGTCACCATTATTTCTCCCCCACAAAATCACGAGAAGAATTCTAACCTTTAACATGAAATATGATCATTAAAACCAGTGGTCAGTTCAACATCAACCCCACACATCATTCAATGTACGCAAGTGCCAGGTCTAATCAACAATAAATTTGACGGTCTATATGCAAGTTAAGCATAATTTTATAATATAATAGTTAACCATTCGACATTACCTTATGCTCCCACAGTTTTCTTAAAAGTGTGTTATCTCAACTTAAGCTACTACCCAGGCCTAAATTTGATGGCTGTATGGTTTGTATTTAGAGATTTTCTCACATATGTTCATTCGGGAAATATGAGAGATTTTGAATGAAGTGTAAAATAATTAAATATAAGAATATTATAAAATTCTTTTGAATAAAATATGTTTTAATATTTCAAAGGTTATTTAGAATGGATAATTATAAATAAGAGGTTTTTTTTTTTTTTTTTTTTTGGCACTATATCAAATTATGTTGTTATGAGTATGAATGATTCACTTAGCACTCATTGTGTGTAGGTGATGTTCATAGAGATGTACCCGACTTTTAAAAAGGTCACTCATTTCAATATTACTTCAACTCAAGCGTACTTAATTATGGAGTTTCTAACAAGATCAAGCCTACTTAAGTTGATTGGATAATCATCCTAAAAGATTTCACAATTAACAGTAACCATCAAATTTAAGCCCAAACTACAATAATTTATTCAAGGGTAGACAAAACCTAATCTATTAATTTTATATTTTACTAAATAGTCTTATAAAATTCAATGATTATCAAGTTGTTCTCGGTATATTGGTGAATTTGAGAGTCTACTGAGGATCAAATTTCTTATGAGTGTAATGGTCCGTTGTCCGAAAGAGATAAAGTTGAGTCTTACTCCAAGAAAATTTAGCATAGATATCCCCCAAACCTTCACTCTAAGATAATATTAATCTTTAAAAAAAAAAACTCAACAATAACTCTAAATTATTAACCAAAAAAATCATAAATAAATATTCCTAAAACTTGACTCTTAGTCAAAAGAAGTCAATATTAATCATCTAATAATTACTAATATGCTTTATACTTTATAATGAACATATCTTAAAATGTAACCATACTATGATCAAAATTAACATGTATACTTTAATTCATAAACTAGAAACTATCAAGAAAAAATTATTCCTCGAATAATTTATTTGTTTATGTGTGAGTATGTTTGGCTCACAAAAAATCTACTAAGAATCAAATTTATTAAAAAAATTATACTTTATAGTGAACATATCTTAAATTACAATTGTACTGTGATCAAACTTAACCTCTATACTTAAACTCATAATTTAAAAAGTAACAAGAAAAAATTCTTCCTCAAATAATTTATTTGTATACATGTAAATATGTTTGGCTCACAAAATAAGAATCAATTATGTGATATTGCTACTCATGAAACATGGGTCAATGAGTCTGATTCGTAAAACTACACAATTCAATCGTGATAGCAATATCACAATTTGACATGGAAAATACCTCTTATCAAAAATCATTTTTTACAAATACAAAAACCCAAAAAGATCAAACATAAAAAAAAAATATTTCTAGAACTCTACAAAATTTAATTACTCCATAAATAAAATGTAAAATTATTATTAACCATTGGACATCTAAATCAGTTGATGTTACATGCAATACTGACCAGCTTGGAAAGAGCATAGGATGTTCATCCTTCCAACCACCACCCCAAAAGAAAAACAAAAACTTCTTTATATGACTAGGGTGGGTGCTGTGCAGAGAAGAGAATGTTGCCTAGAATGGGTTTCGGTCACGTGCGGAGTGATGGGGGAAAGTGGCCATGCCGACGGAACAGTATTTGAAGCGGTGGGGCTGGGAATGACGGCTGATGGAATGGCGCCGACTGCGGGATGCAAAAGCCAAAACGGTAGCGGTCGGTCGCATGGCCGCGAGACAGGCGGGGACCACCGTCTCCCGGACAGTGACACCCGTTTCTTTCGGAGAATCTAACAACGCTGTTCTCCGTACGGCTTTAGATTTGGAAATCATCGTCATCCATCCCCCCTATTATTTTATGTCAATGACATGCCCATCACGGACATTTTTTTCTTTTCGGCGCGGATCTCGCTGGACGATAAAGTAGCTACATTTTTTATTTAGGTTAAAATATGGTGAAATGTCCTATTTTTATTGTTTTCGCTTGATTACTGATTGAGAGTGTTTCATTCCCAATTCCTTCTTTTCAAAATTGTCTAGTTCCATACCTACCACTATCTAGGTGGGTTGCTTATTAAAAAACTATAAATTGTATATTTAAAAAGTTTGGAGGAAGCTAAGGTATTTGGATTCATGTGATATTGGCAAGATAAGGATTAAGGGATATCATGACGTGTTTTTTAATATAATTGTGTAATTATTTTTTGTTTGAATTTTCGAATCATACATTTTTATTTATTATTAAGATGAAGAAAACTTTTCAAAATGTTTTTAAATTGGAATAAGAATCAAGGAAACATTACAAAACAGTTGTAAGAACAGCTATAATAGGGATTAAAAAAGATAAGAATTAAGGGATATCATAACGTGTTTTTGAATTTAACTGTGTAGTTATTTTTTGTTTGAATTTTTGAATCATACTTTTTTATCTATTATTACGATGAAGAAAACTTTTCAAAAAGTTTTTAAATTGGAATAAGAATCAAGGAAACATTACAAAACATAGTTGTACGAATAACTACAACACACATAAAAAAAGAAAATAAGAATTAAGGGATATCATGGCGTGTTTTTGAATTTAACTATGTAGTTAGTTTTTGTTTGATTTTTCAAATCATACTTTTTTATCTATTCTTAAGATGAAGAAAATTTTTCAAAAAGTTTTTTAATTGGAATAAGAATCAAGGAAACATTACAAAATACAGTTGTAAGAATAGTTACAACAAGCGTCAGAAAACATAGTTGAAAGAACAAGTTGTAGTTGAGTCAATAAAAACAAACCGTCCTTCAAAAGAGTCAAATAGACCATCATGTAGACTAAAATATGTCATCTTTCAAAAAGTTTTATACTTATATAAAGGAAAATAAGTACATATTCTATAAAGACTTAGAAGGAAAGTGGGAAGATGAGGGGTTTTGTACATTTATAGAGGAAAAAATAAACACGTCTATAAAGATATAGAAATTCATACTAAATGAATAATTAATTAATTTAAATATATAAGTTGATTAATGGATTGAAGTGGGTTAATTAAGATTAAAATTTGATGTGTTCAAATGAAAATAAGATGGATTAGGGTTGCGTATTTTTAAATCAATGTAAAGTGAACTTCATCTAACTATACATTACAACTAAGACATATAACTAAATTTGATACTCAATTTTAGATAAGAGAACAAAGACAACCAAAAAAATAAAGTGTTTATGATGTAATAGCGATAGTTATCATATTGAAGGTTGTGATCCTATCTAGATTTCTATGATTTTTTAAGAGAAAAATTTGGTCTTCATTGCATATAACACATGTTTGCCTAATGATATCTAAGATTTAAGGAAAGCAATGATAGTGCTAAGGAATATTGTGGGGCTCTTTATATAAATGATGAAGCTTAGGACTTCTATGTTCTTATTCAAGCTCCAAGATTGAGTTAAAGTTAAAATAAAAGTGATTATAGAGTTAGATGTTGATGTAAGATGGAGAAGTCATTATTGTTACACCCCATTGTGTTATTACTTATTTACTATTACTTTAATGAGTTAAAATGCTTTAATACGTAATTATGTTTTGTATATTTCAAATGGAAAAATGTGATGGATGAATGTGCAATGCAATATGAATGCTTTCAATACTTTCATAATGCAAATGATATATGATGCATATGAATGTAATTTTATTGGCTAACTAATGTTGTGATGCACTAAGTTGGATGACAAAAAAAATCGAGCCTCCATGATACACCATGTCTTATTGTTATTGAGTTACTTTTAGCTTCATGGGCAAATAGGATGATGGATGTAAATCATGATTTTGATATGTTTGAAAAATGAATGGAATATTGAAATAGGTATTAAGATATTATTGCATTGAAGGAGTAATTATGTTTATATTGATGAAATGCAAAGAAATAATATGTATTGTAACGTGAATATTCTAAATGCCTTGTTAATGATTTATGATGCACTTGTGGATTTCATGTAAACATCTAACTACCTATGCAATGTATTAAATTGGATGCAGGTATATGTTCACGCCTCTAAAAGGGAAGGGAAGTATCACTTAGGAGAAGGTTTTGGTCTGATAACCCTTAATAAGTCAATGTTGAGCTATCACACACCTTCACATTCCAATTTGGTCTACTAGAGTCAAGTTAGTCCATGAATCGGGTAAGTGCCTTTGGTCATAGTCTTGACTTATTGGAATAATTGGGTAGTCGTCCTTGATTGAGATAGGTTGTTTTATTGAATTGAATGACTTTGGTTTTATTATCCAATTTCTTGATTGATCGTGATTTGTTTAAGTCTATTGCCTCATGTAAGTTCTTCTTTATGTGTTATAGTTAATCGATGAGTTATAAACATATATGCACTTCGTGTGTGTGTATATATATATTGATCGATATAGTTGCTTATTTATGAGTTTAATTATCAACGCAATGATATATATATGATATACACATATATAGATATATACATTAATGTGTGTGTATGTATTGACAAAAATAGAGGCGTCCATACACGCATATTAATATACATATATATATATATTGTGAATATAAATATATTTATTTATACATATACATGTTGTGAACACCAAACTTGCAATTTGCTAACACAAGACCATCAAACAATAGTTAATCATTTTAGAAACATAAATCTAGTATGCCCTATGAGATTCTTAGCTAAATCAAGAAGAAAACATGAAAATGAGAGCATAAACAAACCAAAGACAACATGTAATCATCTTAAAATAGCTAAACCTTCATCCGGGGATTGGTGCTCCTTTGATGTGGAAAGAATCCCTTTCCCAATCCCTTTGATAAACTCCAATGATGTAGTGACTCCAAGTACCTAAGATGATGAAACAAGCTCCAAATGTGATGAAAATAGTGAATGCTATGAGTGAAAATGCCTATAATAAGAATGCTTCAAGTTGTGGATCCATATTGTGTAGAGGAAGCCTCTATTTATAGGAATCAAGGGTTGAAGAATGAGAGAAATTGGTGAATGTGGGATAAAAGGGGAGCTAATGAGAATGTGACACTTGTCACAATTCTATTGGATGAGAGTGGAGAACATTTTGGGGAATGTGTTGAGTAAAGGAGATGTAAGAGGAGTTAATGAATGTGTAAGAGGTTATTTAAAACCTTTGGAGGGAAATTGAATGAAGAGGTGGTTGGGAGGAATATTCCTTGGAATATGTTATTGTGAGGATAAATAGAGGAATTAGATAATTAAAAGAAATTATTTTCATGTGCAACCTGGTTAGTTGACCATGGGTTGATTTAACTCTTGAGGAGTTAAAAGCTGGAGGATTTATTAATGATGATTAGAAAGTGATTTAGGATTAATTATTAATTAATTAATTTGAATGGGTTAGGGGATTATGACATTTGATTTGATTTAATTTGATCAAATGAGAGGAGTTGGGGGGATTTAATTAAATGATTTGATTTAACTAAATATGATGAACATTAGTCAAAGAAAGGTGAATTAATATAATAAATTTAATTATTTGATTAATAGTAGAAATTGTTGATTTTAACTAAATAATGTTGATTATTTAATTAATTGGTTAGTTCAAAGTGATTTAGGAAGAAATGGTGTTAATTAATCAGAATCAAATACATAATATCAATCAGGTTTATTTAAGTGTCTACACATGTATATATCAGTATATATATATATACATATATATATTGAGGACCATAGATAATATATATATATATATACAAGATATATAGTATTCCTTATATTATCAAAAAATATAAGATAATGTTGTTAGTGCATTATACTAGCAAGTATATAAAGCACACTATATTAATAAGTTATTGTATTACATAAAGCGAATTATATAGCACATAAAATGGATGATGAAGGTGATGCCATAAGTGAATCACTACTGTATTTGACTACAAATTCTGACGAATGTTTGGTGACATATCGACAAAATATTGTCGACTTACCGACGCAACACTGATTTAAATTTCATCGTTGGATTTTTTGTCACTTTAACGACCAATTTTTATATGTTGAAACCATGACCTAGCATCATTGGTCAGTACCACAGAAAATGTTAGCGGTGTTCTGTCACAAAATCGACGTAACTTCATCCATCTATTGATGCAAAAAATCACAAAATGTTGCAAAACTCCCATTTGAAATCATAAAAAAAAACCAAACGTTTGTCCATTTTCTGACGAGGTGGAGAAAACTGTCGTTATCATTATGACCAAAAACTACGTCGTGTGTACAACAACCTTGTCACAAATTTTTGTGGTTCGTCAGGATATGTTCATCGAAATTGCGATGAAACCCTACAATTTTTTTTTTTAAATTATTCATTCAAACATCTTCCCTCATAGAACTGGAACATTAACAATTATCATCTAACAGTGTATCAGAAGTTTGAAAGGTAACAACCATGTAGCCTTTGATGTCATACACTCTCCATATATATGTCTCATTAAAGCCTGCCAGTTTCTTTGCATGCATAGATAAAAATCCCAATTCACAAACCCAGAGCTAAATCTCCTTTCTTACAGAGAAAAGGTGAGATAGAAGAAAACAACACCTTGTCACAAGTAGCTAATTGGTAACATATAACATATAACATTCATTCATTCATCCATTAACATTCATTCTTTCAGTTTTTACATATTATCAAAAATATGGTTGTCAAAAATATTAGTTTTTAACATACATTAACATATTATCAAAAATATAGTTGTCATAATATGATTACAATCACTTTTTTTTTGTTTCTTTTTTGCAGCTAAAAGAAGAAGTGGAGTATCATTTTCTAAATCATCTGTCCCCCCTTCAGTTGTTCTTCCCTCTGCCCATGATCTTAATGTATGCCTAGTCGTGT
>VDFB02294519.1:0-27946 GCA_007258455.2 Sequoia sempervirens | reverse complement strand
TCCATTTTCTGACGAGGTGGAGAAAACTGTCGTTATCATTATGACCAAAAACTACGTCGTGTGTACAACAACCTTGTCACAAATTTTTGTGGTTCGTCAGGATATGTTCATCGAAATTGCGATGAAACCCTACAATTTTTTTTTTTAAATTATTCATTCAAACATCTTCCCTCATAGAACTGGAACATTAACAATTATCATCTAACAGTGTATCAGAAGTTTGAAAGGTAACAACCATGTAGCCTTTGATGTCATACACTCTCCATATATATGTCTCATTAAAGCCTGCCAGTTTCTTTGCATGCATAGATAAAAATCCCAATTCACAAACCCAGAGCTAAATCTCCTTTCTTACAGAGAAAAGGTGAGATAGAAGAAAACAACACCTTGTCACAAGTAGCTAATTGGTAACATATAACATATAACATTCATTCATTCATCCATTAACATTCATTCTTTCAGTTTTTACATATTATCAAAAATATGGTTGTCAAAAATATTAGTTTTTAACATACATTAACATATTATCAAAAATATAGTTGTCATAATATGATTACAATCACTTTTTTTTTGTTTCTTTTTTGCAGCTAAAAGAAGAAGTGGAGTATCATTTTCTAAATCATCTGTCCCCCCTTCAGTTGTTCTTCCCTCTGCCCATGATCTTAATGTATGCCTAGTCGTGTACTCATGACGTGGAGGCCACTGCAAGGGGGGGTCTGCTGCAATAACAAAGAAATGTTAAATTGATATGTTTTATTATTATTGTTACAAGTATTTCATTAATTAAAAGAACATTAGAGTGGTTCTCTTTACCTAATGGGGCCACATCATGTTCCTAATCTTGTCTTATAGCCTCATGCTCAACATGTTGAACACCCTCTAAATCCTCTAGAGTTAAAACATGAAAGGTTACATTAATTAATACACCAATTGCAATTAAATATGTTTAAAATAACATTAGAGTTGTCCTATTTACCTGATGGGACCACATCATGTTCTTGATCTTGTCTAGCCTGATCATGTTGAACCTATTGATCATGCTCTACATGCTCTAAAGTTGAAACATGAAAAGTTACATTAATTAATACACCAATTGCAATTAAAGATGTTTAATTGTATTAATCCATACTACATTTTGTATAGCACATGAATACATCTAGTACCAGGATGCACACCATGAACTTCATCTGCAGGTTTTGCTCCACCCTCACCAGGCTGCATTCTAATGTCATGTGTAGTATTATCATTGCTTGCCTGTTTAAAAAAAATAGGCACATAATTACTTTATGGTGGAAATTAATATTGAATAGATTGCACAACTATTCAGTTTTAAATAAACTTCATTGAGTTTATTTACCTGCATGTCGGATGCAGTGGAAGCTTGTGTTTACCCAGTCAAGAGTCTTAGGTGTTCAACCACAGATCCATAGCATTGTTGGAAGGCAATCTTCAGGTCCTCTTCTATGGGCACTCTATTGAATTCAGAGCCTTGCATTTTTGCATAAGATCATGATTTTTGCTTCTATGGTGTGATAAAACCAAAATTGTTTGAAATTTATTATTTGGATGCAATATTTCATTTATTGATACTTACAATTCGTGCGGCTAATTTCATATAACCACCAGAGCCAAGTTTGTGTTGCCCTTGTTTTTCTAGTCTTTTCTTTGTTGCCTTCGATGTGTTGGGAAACCTATGAAAAGTTTGAAATACATTAGATTATGTAAAAAGAAAGAGTAATCAGTATATAATTACATTGTTGATAGTATCACATACATTCCTTGGCTTGGTGGTGTCTTTCCTTTTTTCTTTTCAGCCTTCTCCTTTCCATCTGACACCAGGTCCTTCCGCTCCCTCTTCAGAATCATGGGGGGACGCTCATAATTTTTGTTCTTCTCTAAATGTGACCTATATTGGTCCCTCACATACTTTAGATAGGTACCATCTTTCTTAAGGACCTTGGTTCGGTTGAATGTGTTATTACTGAACAACACAACTAAACGGTTATTGAGCTCATCTTTTAAATCTTTATTTTGGGCATTCCACTGTGTACATATGGTGGGACCAAAGATCTCCAATGTAATATCATTTAGATGTTTATAAAAAACATCATTTCTTGCAAAAAGATCATGGGATCATTAGTCTAAAAAGAGTGATCAATAAGTAAATTTCAATTGATCCCATTCAGTAATATCCAGAAATAATGCTAAAACATTACCTTAATAATGGGTGGATCCTCAGATCCCTGTGTATTATGTCCCGACGATCTTTCCTGGGCATGTGTTCGCCGAGGGGTGCACTACCATGCCTATTATTGCCAGTGTAAGGTCACATTTCAATAAAAATATAGGCACTCCATGATGGGGTTGGATGATGTGATATGCATGTATTCTAGATCGACACTTGTACCAACCTGTACTCCCCAAGCAGCACCTGTAACACCCTGATCATGGCTAGCAACATCATGAGGACACAAAAAATCTTGTAAAAACAACACATATTTTAGTTCATGACAAAATATTACAAAATATAAAACCATGAATGAAATTATGTTATAATTAAAGATCTCATGACAACTTACTTGCAAGTTTTGTGCTCTCTCAGTCAATATTTTAACCCTTTCTCTTATCTCATCTGTTTGAGGCACTATGAATAACAACTGAAGGATTTCTTCATTGCATTTTTTTTGGGTCTTCCTTATCATATCCAAAGGGTTTACGGAATATGAGATGTCATCATCGCATAATAGTGACTGCACCTCCCTATGGATGATCTCCTCTACTGCTAGTGCCTTTCTTCGATCATCCGACTGCGACAAGAATATTAAAAACATTATCAAATTAACTCAATAAACTTATGAAAAAATCATAATAATACAAAATTTTGCTCGTATCTAATTTGTACAATTACAATGAGGTAAACCTATCGGGTAGAAGCCCCTGAAGATTCATTATGATATGTGCTCTAGGTCAGAGCCTTCCCCCTATGGTCAATGTCCTGTTGTGACAAAAAATAAATATAATTTTTTTTTACCAAAATGAAACTAATATCTTTACTAAAAAAACATAATAATAAATGTTATATTGAGTCATTAATTGAGGTTAAAATGGTATATAGTACGTACCACCCCCATAGTAACTGTGTTTGTATCTATGCGATTCAAATTGTAATCGATTAACAACTCTTCCCCTACAGTTATTGATTTTATCGCACATATGAATACATGGTTTCCCTCACACACCTCGAATATGCAATTGGGTTGCTTATTTGTTAACCCAGGTCATGTACTGTTTATAAACCTTGCAATATTCCCTGATGCTTTTGGCCTTTCATCAATGTACATAGCCACTCCTTTATTTTGATCCTTATCTTTTAGCTATATATAATTTACTAATAGTGCATACCTACACATACTTTGTGTATATCGAACTAGTTACATCCAATCTTTGTAACTGTAATAGGGTTCGATATACTCCATCAATTTAGTAACTTTGTCGTAATAGACCTTTATTCCATCCATGCAAAATAGGCCCAAACCATGTAATGACGATGGTGCTATGCGATATATCCTCTCATTGACACAAAGATCAGTGTTTATTGGAGGAAGTTCCTTGGGTACCCATTGTTTTCATATATGTTTGTACCTCAAGGGAACCTCGATGTCACCTATGCTCTCATCATCATAAGAACATGACCCCCCTTTAGCAAGAAAAAAATTCATGCATTTACAAAATTTTCTTCTAATCTTTTGAGCTCTAGTTGATCTCCCTCTTTTAGACTTACTACATGTCTCTCTTTCCTCTTCTCTTTCTGAATTTCCCTTGCTCGAGGAAGACAAATTTAAAAAATACCTATTTGGTGGTACCTACACTCATAAGGATGTTGGATGAAGTTCTTTCATGGTGATGTGATCCCAAGGTATGGGGTTGGAGGATTAAAAACCAAGGTTGTCACTACTAGTCAAATGCATGTGGAGGTAACAATAGTTGTGAATGTATCAATAAACCTTGCAAGGTTTTGATAATCAGAGATCACTTGGTAAGCATGGGAATGGTTTGTAGGGTCACCAACCTTGTGTTTTGAATCCTTTGGTTTTGGTAACATCTAGAGGAGTCATTGTCTTGTTTCTTGGAGGTTGATTAGGTTAGTTGGTGGAAGGTTGCTATTACTTTTTGTACCTATCTATGAATTTTTTTGGACCACCTTCCTCAAAGACAATAGTCCCTCTGAGGTAGTACTAGTGTTTGGTTAGTTAGTCTATGAAATTTTTGGACCACCTTTGATGTGAAATAGCCCCTTGTGCAACCATATTTTCAGTCTATTTCTAAATGGGCAGACCCCTTGCCTTTAATGATTAAGCTCCACAGGTTTCTACCCCTATGGTTTTTTGGGTCCCCCAAATAAAATAATAAAAGATGGGCCCTACTCAGAAGAACCCCAAAATGTATCAGAGTTTCTTTCTTTCTTAAGAATCTAGTTAAAGAGGCTAATTGGGTCCCTCCCTATCCAACATTCCTTCAACACTAGTCCTGTAATCTGGTCTTCTGAACAGATCAGTGTCAGTGATGTGTCTCAGTGGCCTGAATCCTTCAGTCATTTGTGGACCTTAATATGTAAATTTATTTCATCGAAGTTTAGAAACTTGAACCCTAGTGAACTTCATGTGTTGTTATGTGATGGGAATTCCTTTCAATCTTATAGTAGAAAAAATATGCTAAGACAGATACAAAAACTATAGTTCATAGGCCAAAAATGGCCACCCAACTGATTGAACATCTCAAAGCTTGGTTGTTCAAACTAACTAGACACCAATACTAGGTAATACTTGGGTTTGTTAATGGGACATTGTCTTGAATTAACCAAAATATAGCATGCAACACCTCGATGGGAACAAACAGAGTCTAAATCACTATACTTGCAACAAAATTTCTAAATGTGGGGGAAAAATCACTTACAGTCATTGTCCCTTGGTTGATTTTCCCTTTCTGAGTGCCCTCACCTCTTGCTTTGGCTTTCCTCCTGCTAAATGGTTCCTAGTCTTCCTCCTCGACTCAATGGACTTGCAACACTTGTCTAGTGAAGTCTCACAACTCTCCACTCAGGGGTTGGATGCAGTGGTTCTCAATGCAGTATGCTATGTCGTGCTCCTGTGCGCATGGGGCCAAAATTCAAAATATATAGTTTATATATATGCTATGTCAACATATAGTTTATTTTATTTTCTACAAAATATAATTTTTGTATGGTGGCTTGTTGAGCTTATATAGTTGGTTATCTCTTTCTTTATAATTTTTGATGATTTATTTCCTATGACGTGATTGAATATTATCTATAGTCCTAGTGATTGTTAAAAAGGCTTATGATATGTGATGTTTAATTATGATGGATGTCTAAGAATCATTGATTGAAATACTACTTGACTAAATATTGAGCTATTTGATATTTTTTCATTTAAACATCATGGAAGAAATGCTTGCAATCAATCTTATTAATGTAGCCTACAAGGTTTATTTTCCTAGTTTTTTTGGTCCCATTCTTGTTATGACTTATTTTTTTACATTGGTCTATTACAGTAATGGAGAGCATGTCTAGTGAATCAATTTTTTTAGTCTCTTTGATTCTTATCCTTGTGCATAATGAGTTTTCTTCTATCCTATGATTCATTGATTGTTGGTTTAAAAAACTCATTACAACTAACATGGATATGAATTATGATGTGGGTGTGAGAAGGGATTGTTGAATATGAAGGAATAGTTTAGGAAAGTACTCCTTAATCCAAATGAGTCATTTTCTTGTCATGAAATTTGTTAAGAGACTTTAAAATTAATATATTTAATCTAGTTAATATTGACACATCTAAAGCATGCCAAAGGCACTTCAGAGATATGCTATGACATAAAGAAGATTGTTAAGGTGATGTCAAGTCTTGATCCATTAGGGTAGGAAAACATATATGCATTGGTACAAAAGGTTCCATTCAACTTGGAGGAAATGGATAATTACCTAAGAGGCTAATGTGAGATTGGAACAAGTTTATATTATGATACAAATAGCTTGGGAAAATGGATGATGAAATGGTTAAGTATGGGAAATTGTAGAGATAAATATAACACCAAGGGAAGAACACTAGAACTAATTTTAGCACTATGGATTAATCCAAGACTCAAAATTCCACTAAGAAGCATCCCTTACCTCTTAAGTTAATTGCATAGGTGGGTTTATCCTCCAATATAGTGTCATTGGTTAGCTTATCATGTGAACTTTCACTATAAGTAGGATTACCATACACTTTCATAACATCCATGACCTCATGTTTGAGTCTCAAAACCCTCACATATCATGAATGCATGCGTCTAGGCTAACCATATCAAGTTTCACTCCATACAAGCACAAATTGAAAAAAAATCAATGTTGGCCCCATTCACATGTCACTATGCGGGGTCAACATGAGGAAACACTAATATTTTGGGAATGAAATAACCAAAGATATGATAAAATAATATCTAATCATAAATAGTTGTAGAGTAATTAGGATTTGATCATATAGAAATTTCTAGGAGAGCTACAATAGTTGTAACATCATGAATTAACAACATTAAAAAGTACATCATGAATTAATTATGTAATGGCATAAAAATTAAAAACATCATGAATTACTTATGTAACCATATAAGTCAAATATAATTCTATCAAGAAATAAATATCAAATAGATAATATAATCGCATAACTCATACATTTCAATGTCATTGATCTTCTTCTTCATCCAACTCTTTGTCTGTATCATCCAATCCAGATTCGACATTGTAAGGATTGGTCATATCATCATCATTGTCATTGATATCAGTTTCGATATTGTCATTATCCACACGGATATAATCTTCATGAACATTAAATCCTACATCATCATGATCTGTTTCCTCTTCTTTGACATCTTCGTCAGGCACATCATCAACTGACTATTGATCTTTATCATCATCTACATCATCTTCTAGTTCTTAGTATCTCTTCTTCCACCACATTATACTTTACCAACCTTCCTCTTGGATCATGTCTAACAAAAAATGACCAACCCAATTTACCTGGAACCTTTGAGTAAAATACCTACTCACATTGGCTTGGAAGAACATAGGGCTCATTTCCAACTCGCTTGATCGACCTTGTATTAACCATGGTAAATCCATTATCATGTTCAATAATAGTTCTCTTAGGATCATTTTCATTCAATCGTAGCCTGTACCATTGGATGACGAACAAAACTAATTTGAAGGACTTAAAGTCACACTCAAGTATATCATCCAAAATCCCATAGTATCGATTTTCTGAGACTTCTGGATGTATGTCGCTTCTAGATGAAACATTAGTCACCTGAAAGACTTTAGTTATCCCAGAATCACAAGTTTTCTTCGTGTCATCCAAATTTTTGATTCAAAATTTACAACCATTGCACCACATAGCCTTGTAGTGTTTCACCTGCAATATGTCAAACATGTAAAAATTATTGCATCGTCGGTTGATAAACATATTTATTCTTTGGCCGAATGTATGCAAAGAAAAAAAACTCAACATATATATACATCAATATAATTGAGAATAATTAAATAATATTGGTGATTAATATATTTATACGTATCTATTTATCTCTTAAACTATATGCTAAATCAATTTCCCTTGGTGTAACATTGAATCTCCATTACAATGAGCTTCTTTAACCAATGAAGCCACACCTTCCCATGTTAATGCATGACCAAATTGTTGACATCGTTCAATCCATACTGTCATCTAATCAAGATTGTTTGTGACGTACAAATGTAGTGCATCCCACTCTCGACCAACTATATAAAAAAAAATTGAAATTCACAAACGACGTATAACTAGTTAATTACCACGGTATACAACCTTAATTTATAATTGATGTACCTAAAAACCTAACATCCCACTACCAATGATCTTATTATCTTTTGTAAGAAACCTCTGAACTATATGTATCCAAGACCCATTGTTCACACATTTCAAATTGAAGAGATATAACATATCGACTAAGCAGTATCTATGTCACCCTAATCATGTTTTATGTTTATATTGGCAAGATACAATATATCGGCACAACAACTAGCAAGCTTCATTGATAAATTTTTTTTGTAGGAATGGCCTACGTCTATTGGAACTAGAATTTTCATTCAAAATTCTGATGGTCCTTTCATATGAAATTAATTTTTTTCCTTAAAAACCATGTTTTTACCATCCACAAGGTCAAAATTTCCTTTTACCGCCTTACCGCAACCTCCAATAAAGAAACTCACAGTAGCGCAGTGGGTAAAGGAAAAAATACACTATATACCCCTATACCGCGAAAGGTTGATGTCTTGCTCGTGGTAGAGCAGGGTCATGATTAATACTAATAGAGGGAACCGCTATACCTCGAGGGGTTGAAATGAAGCCCGCAGTAAGCTAAGAACAGAGGTAATAATGCACCTCCATACTACGGAGGGTTGGAATGGAGCCCATGGGAGAGTGGTGAAATAAGAATAGAGATAAGGAGGAACCGCTATAGCACAAGGGGATGAAAAATGTCATGCGGTAGTGCAATAATCTACCATTGGAGCATTAAATGAAGGCTAGTCACATCAATCAATATTGAAGTATGAAATTCAACTCGGTATTAAAGATTTGAATGATGAATAACTTAAGATATGAAATTAATGTGGTATGATATCAAAATTTAACAAGGAAAATTGAGAATTCATTCGCTCGTGCTAGCAGAAGCTAAATATAGGCGAACTCAAAGTACGACAATGGAAGAATTCTACAGAGCGAGCAAAATTTTGGGTAAGTCTACTTATCATTCACTAAAATTTAAACAATGCCGACAAAGAAATCAGAGGCAGGAACTGAAAAGGAAGAAAAACCTAGTAGAATTTCATTGCAATTGCCATTACTTGCCTTGTTACCTGGTTCAGTAGATAAGGGTTCTAAGAAATTCTTTAAGGATTTAGCTCAGGGGTGTAGGGACCCAATAATTCCACAGTCTGGGTGGAATTTATATTGGTATTTTTATAGGAACAAAGATGAAAGGGTTCCAGTGTCAAACCCATGGAATTTTGACATAGGTAAATTAGTTGTTCCTAATGTTTTTGTTGATGTCGAGCTAATTAGAGCCTTGGCCAATAGATATCATGCCCCATAAAAAATGGTCAGACTTCTAGATGGTCAATGTCTAGTAGATATCTTGAGGGAAGCTATAATTAGGTGTTTTGACCTAAACAGGCAAGCTATCACTGAAATTGACTTGGGGAAGTTGGAGCAAGAATATAGAAGGTTGAAAAGGACCTATAGAACTGATGAACTCCCCTTACACATGAAAATGGGTGAAAAAAATAGAGTCCTGTCCATTTACTCTTCAAGACTTGAACCCTTTCCAGTGTTTGACTTTCAGACCTATTTCAAAAATACCTACTATGCATTATGTCAAATTCTTGGAGTTGATGCAAAGGAGAATATGTCGATAGGGTTGATGAGAATGGCCATAATTATCCAGCATCCTGAATTGAGTGTGGATTTTGATTTTGCTTCATTTATTGAGGAATAGATTCATGAAGGTTTGTTACAGGTTAGGGAAGCCAAGGTCCCCATAACTTTTAGAAAGTACTCCTTATTCTATCATTTGATTCTATCTCAAAATGAAATAAAATGGACAAAGAGGATGAAATTGAGAACACATGAGAATGGATTTATGCTCCCAGTACAAAATTGGTGTTATATTTGGGACAGTAAATACAATGAAAGTGATTATGTTGTATTTAGAGATGATTTTGTCATCAGACTGATTGCTTGGCTTGGTTTTCCTACACCAAGATTACCACAATCCCTAATGGATTTCATGAGACCACTGCAATACAAACTGGATCAAGGTTTTACACATAATTATGTTGATTGGTTTTTGATGCCACAACACACCATCATCACGGTATATGGTTATGATTAGGCCCCTCATATTTTACCAAATTTGTGCCTAGCAGAGTATTCTTTTTAGAATTTATGTGGCAAATGCTCTAGATGGAGCATGATTTGATGAAAAATTAGAAAAAAAAGGCACATTTCTACCTGATTTGACAGTATTTGAAGAATTGTCAATTGGATCAGATATGTTGGAGGAATTATAGAGATTTATAAAAGCTAATTTTTCTCTCAGATCATGGAAAGAGAGAATATGTGATGCAGAAGGCCACATCAACAATATCAGAAGAACCCTACTCACAAAGAGGGCAATAACACATGAATTTTATCTAGAAGAGGATGTAATAAGAAACCTTGTCTATTTTGCAGATGTGTTTGAAAGAAGGAAAACATGGTTAATGATGATGAGATTGGAGGATCAAGAGAGAGAAAAAGATTAGAAGTTCAAGGGGTTTTTTGATGAGGAGCCATATTTGTTGAAAATAATGCAATTAGTCCTTGGTAAATTTGATGAATTATCTAAAAAGGCTCAAGAAGAGAAATCAGCCCCACTTCCTACACCCCAGCCACCAACATCCACAACCTCTACATCGCATACACCACCTTCATCACCAATTCATCCATCTCCTCCATCTCAATGAGCCTCTTGCCAAGAAACAAAAGATTGAGCCACTAGTGGACTATGAGTCAAGTGATGAAGAACAAGAGGCAGTCTTAACTTTGGCTAAGATGAAAGAGGTTGTAGAGAAACATAAAATCCTTAAGCCTCATGATCCCAAGATGAGAATATCGGAGGAGGCTATTGATGAAATGCAGGATGATGAAATAATTATTGCTTCCCTGAGATTCATGGAGGATGATGACTTTATCCATACTAGGGAGTTCAAATATTTTTGGATAAAAATAAAGATGAAACAATTTGATGACAGACTAAAAATTAACCTCATTGGAGTTGATGATTCGAAACATGTAGAAGTGCAGGCACAAACAATGGCAGAGTTAAATATTGACAATGTCAATATTACTCCTAAAGAAGCAAGGGAGTTAGTGTTGAAAAGTAACATGCTCATTATACCAGAAATGGAGCTCTCCAAAGTGTTTTTGTTGGATCAAATCATAGCTCAAGATGATCCCAAATTGGTTGCATAATTTGATTTAGGAGTATCAGGGACAAGATATAATCAAACCACCCAGACCCTTGCCCTATGCACGAAACAAAAAAGCACAAGGAAGCCTAGGATTCTAGATGTGGTGCAGGAAATGAGAGGGTCTATTTTGGTCAAAACTATGAAGGACACTACTCCCATAGAAGTAGAAACCATGATAATACATTCAACAATGTTTACAAGAGATGTAGTGGAAAACATGGAAAAGAAGATGACAGAGTATGAGAAAAGACTCAAACTATCAAATGAGGAGATAAATAAGTTATTCATTGAAAATGTCAGATTGAAACAACAATTACAACAAGCCATAGATGTAAAGGGGAATGAAATGGTTGTATATCATCCACCTACTTTAGTTGAAGATCCAAAGATTCAACAATTGAAAGAAGAGGTTGAAAAACTAAAGAATCATAATATGGATGATATCAAACTACACATCTTGAGTACCTTGGAGGAAATACTGAAACACAGAGTTGAAGTTTTAAAAGAGAAAATAAGTGGAGTTCATGAAGGCTTCAGTTATTTGGTAAAATCTCTAGAATAGATAAATACTAATTCCCCTATCTTAGAGGAATTGCAGAAAAGATGGCAGCCCACTTACCATATCTTAACCACTCTGTGTAAAGCCACACAAAGAGATCCTGATGCACCCCCAAGTTTAAAACCTACTCAAGAAATGGTAAAATGAATCATTGATGAGCATAAGTATTTGATTGATATGAAGAAGAAGTTAGAAAACAGAAGGAATTCATTTGATTCAATAAAACACAGTTTTAGCCCTCTGATCATTAAAGGTGATGGTCAACTCAAGGATGTGGATGAATGGAGAAATGAATTTGATCAAATGGTTCCACAATGTTTGATACATATACATGCTTGGTCGTGCAAACCCCAGAGAACACACACAATCAAATATTTTTTTTTTTTAAATAATTAAATTAAACATGTAATAACACTTAACCATAATTCACATAGCACATTACATAACATTAACACACTTAGTTCTCTGGGGCATGCGAGGTTACATCGCAACAACTAACCGGAAATAAAAATAAAGATTACAACAATATCATTTATAATGATAACCAAGGATAAGGATACATCTAATAACCATGATGCGAGAATAATAAACATCGCATAATTACATCCATGATAAATCTCTTAATAGAGTTACAAATGATCCTAACTATTACATCATTGTTTTAATATTACATTACAATCTTCTGATAAATGAATTACATTGAATTTCCCAACATGGGGATTGATACAAGAATAATGAAGTATGAAATACAAGTGTATACTGGTACAACTCCACTGCGGAATGCTGAGAAGACATGACGTTGATGGGGAACCCAACGGGTGCGGAGCACGTTCCACCCAACCATGTGAATTACAAGTAACTCACCCCCCGTGCTCAGAGGTGACGAGGAAGTGAACCCAACCATGAATGTCAAACCGACTCCACAATAACATGATACAAAACAAGTACAACTCAAAGCATACCATGAACAACCAACAATGATCACAAATCACATAACTGGTTGAAACTGTAACAACTCATCACAATAACACGAAGCATCACCAATTAGCAATCATGAGACAAATTCACAAAAATCAAAGACATCACAATATACAATATCTAGAAGGACCGAACCAACACCCAAAATACATTTCCAAATAAATCCGAACCAATGAAAAGAACACGAATCCATAATAACTCTAAATCAACCATTCAATACACCATTCCATAAGCAACAAGAACAAGTACAAGCAGGTGTCAAGTGGGGAGGGTCATCGCATAGCTCTCATGGGATCCCCTGGCTCTTCCTCCAACTGAGGCGCCGACACCCATCTATGGATCCCCTAGCCCTAAAATCCGAAACAACATAAATATAACAATATCCAGAGGCGACAAGAAACAAGGACAAGGATGTCTAGTGGAGAGTGTCATCGCATAGCTCTCATGGGATCCCCTGGCACTTCCTCCAACTGAGGCGCCGGCACCCATCTATGGATCCCCTGGCCCTTCCTCCTAACTGAGGCGCCGGCACCATAGGGTAGCTAATGCGGAGCCGATAATCTCTCATGAAGACGAGACTACGACTTTGCCGACCACGGCCTACTCAGTCTATCACTAGTCTACGGTAGCCCTAATGCATAGACGAGGAATCCAGTTTTAATTATCTTGTGTGTTTTACTACCCATCCCCCTAAATTCTATTTTTAGGTTATCACTTGTTTAACTACTCTTACGTGGGTTCCCCTGAGCAATTCCTCCTTCCGAGGCGCCGGCGCCCACGAAGAGCCACTCTCCCTATGACCCTTAACATATCTCAAAACAGGCAAGGGTTGAACTATAACAAAATATCAAAGTACCAAAACAAGAACCATACGAGGAATTAATCCTCTCGCATCACTCATAACGAAAAAGACCTTACAACGCCGTTCAACCCTTCCAAACAGAATGCCAATAAGCTTCAACTCTGAAAATATAACCAAAACGAGGATAATATTTAAAGCATAAAACTCAAACGAGACATACGAGGCAAATCCATCTCGCGATAAATCGTAATCATGACTACAACCACGTACAACCATTCCAAATAATAAAACTCAAAATCACATAATATTCTAATCACAAAGATACAAGTATAAACATCAAGAATATAAAACATGCCTCTGGAGAAGACCAAGGTTTACTATAATCCAAAAGAGGTTCAAAACACAACAGAAATCTTACATCACAAGGATAAAGTCAATAACGATAAATAGGAGACAATAACAACATCACACGATTTTCTAACTCGAGAAGACGATTCGACCAATTACGTATAAGATCTCTATCTCACTCGACATAGAGTTAAAAAAAATAAAGACAATAAAATTAATGACAACTTATCTAATTTGCTTTCTTTAATTACTCAAAGATAATAAGTGTCATCAAAACAACCAGTCTACTTTTAATCTATTACATGTACTCAGTTTCCTTGATAGAATTTTTACCATAAATATTTATAATAAAAAGATTTTACCCTAATATTCAATTTTTATTCAGAATAATCCACACATAAAATAAATAAATATAATCAAATACAATAAAATAATTCAGGTCAATTAATTTTTATATATATAAAATCATTAATAACCAATTAAATTTTATTATACTAAAATCATTAATATTTTATTTCTAAACAAAATTATATTTTATTTTTAAACTAATCTTAAATAATAAAAAATATATATATATATTTAAATATATATAAATATATATATATATATATACATATTTATTTATATAAATAAATAAATATATATAAATATTTATATTTATATATAATTTAAATTTTAAAATTTAAAATTAAAAATAAACAAAGTTCAATTAGAAAAGACAGCCACGCAATACAATTGCTGGCGGCGGACTGCACAGCAGTCTACGGACTGCTGTCGCAGTCGTCCGTGGCTGTGGGGAGAGGGGAGGTACGGCCTCCGCCGTCCTTCCCCTTGACCCTATAAATTTTATTTTTTTTTATTTTTTTTTAAATAAAGACAATTTTAAAACAAAATTTCATATATATTTTATTTATTTTTTTTCCAATACAAATTTCTGACGAAACACGGCCTCGGCCGACGCACAGGTACAAAAGATACCAGGATAATTTAAAATACTAATATATATAACATATATATATATATATATGTATTAAGATAACAGAGGGTAAATGTAAATAACATAATAGAAGAAAAATACAGAACAATGAATAGATTCAGCCATATAAAGATGTACCCAAAATCTCCAAATCTATTATTTCCAACAAAGATATCGTTTTCCTAAAATCTTATTTTTGTTAAGTTGAAAGTTTTAGATGATCAGGTTTTCTTTTGTTTTTGACAAATTTGAGAAACAGTACAATAACTATAATTTTTCTTGATTTCAAGTCTAAGATCTTTCACTAATTTTCAATTCAAATAACAGTTTATTTTCCTTTCTTCACATAAACCATATTTACTAAATTTAGTTTTGTTTTCTCTAAAGCACAAAGATGAAAGAAAAATACTAGAAAGAATGTATAAGAAGAACCTGATGTCCAATGCTTATTCGAAGGTCTGAGGATGCCTGCTTGATTCTGATGTCCTCGAAGTGTTCCTTGGTCGTGCCTCCAAATCTCCTCCACTGAACTTCACCTTCGAACTTGAATCCTATTTTGTTGTTCAAAAGACTCTCCAGAACATTCACCAGAAACAGATTGACAATCTCTCTCTAAAACTCTCCTCCAAATACAACAGAAGATTTCCAATACCCTTTCTAAATTTTCAGAATACAAAGCCAATCTCTTGCACAACTTCTGTAACAAATATCTCTCTGATCTTCTGTGTGTGTAAGCACTCCCAAAAATTCATAATTAAATAAAAATATCTTGCCCATCTCTTCAAAAAACTCTCCCCAAATCAAAATTAAAAGAAAATCAATTCTTTAAAAGCTAGCTTTTTTCCCTGATCTCTATTCCTATTGGCTCACACAATCTTTTTATTCTTTTATTTGTTTTATTGCTTTAATTTGTATTTTTACCGCTTTACTTGCAAAGCACATTCTCTAATTAATTTAAATAATTTATTCTAATAATTATCCTCAACAAGATAATTAATTAAAATAAATAAAACACATTTAATATTTTAATTATCATTTAATAACACACATGACCTTATAAAATTAAATAAAAAATTTAAATATTTAAATACAAATAATTCTAACATTAAATTAAACAATTATTTCCATCATTTAAATCTAATACACCACAACATATAAAGTACCAACATTAATTAAAATATGACAAAACACAAAACACAAACCACAAATAACGACAATTACAAAAATGAACAATACCAATCAAACAAGACGGTCTGACATCATGGGACGGGATGACTTCATTGTCACCTCTATTTCAACATTTAACCGTTGGGCTATTGGTACTACCTGCCCGCCAAGGTGGAATCGAGACTTGTACCTCGCAAATCTTGCATTCAAACGGTTGTGTACATGTGCATACATATATATATAAAATCATAGCATTAAATCGAAGTATTGCATTGTGAGAAGGAATCGCAGCGTAACAGAGCACTCGCAAACGAGTGATGCTACACTGTCCTTCATCACATTTATCCTAACAATTATAATATAATTGATAACATAACATTTCTAAACTAACAATTTCATCTCGTGACATAATTTATTAAATCACTGCATCATAATATAATTCTGAAAATCAACTAACATAACCAACCATAATGTCATATGAAATAATCATGTCTACTAATGGAATAACAACATCATCAAATGTCTAACTAACCAAATCGCACAATAACAGTACCATCATAGTCACAAGTAGCAAACGAACGCATAGAAAAAATAATAATAAATCCAAACAGTAAGAGGAGGGGTATTACATCCTCCCCCCCATAAAATCGGCTTACTCCTGGAAGCCGGTAAACAAAAGGAAATAAGATTCCCTAATACGGGAGGCATCCTCACACCCAAGACAGTGAACTAATCACCAATACAAACTAGTATCAAGCTCACACATAAGAGTAACAAATAATATTTAAAAGTATTAATAACATGGGGGTATTACATCCTCCCCCCCAAGGATATGGCTTACTCCAAGAAGCCATTAAATAGATAAGAGTAAGCACAAAACAACCACGCGGAGAACACGCCACAAACCACACACATGAAAACACACGCTCCTACAAGAACGAGCAGATAAGTCAACAAAATGGGCTCATAGTGTCCCAGTGTGCGAACCTATGCTCTGATACCAAGATGTAACGCCCGTCGTGCAAACCCCAGAGAACACACACAATGCGAATAATTTTTTTTTAAATAATTAAATTAAAGATGTAATAACACTTAACCATAATTCACATAGCACATTACATAACATTAACACACTTAGTTCTCTAGGGCATGCGAGGTTACATCACAACAACTAACCGGAAATAAAAATAAAGATTACAACAATATCATTTATAATGATAACCAAGGATAAGGATACATCTAATAACCATGATGCGAGAATAATAAACATCGCATAATTACATCCATGATAAATCTCTTAATAGAGTTACAAATGATCCTAACTATTACATCATTGTTTTAATATTACATTACAATCTTCTGATAAATGAATTACATTGAATTTCCCAACATGGGGATTGATACAAGAATAATGAAGTATGAAATACAAGTGTATACTGGTATAACTCCACTGCAGAATGTTGAGAAGACATGACGTTGATGGGGAACCCAACGGGTGCGGAGCACGTTCCACCCAACCATGTGAATTACAAGTAACTCACCCCCCGTGCTCAGAGGTGATGAGGAAGTGAACCCAACCATAAATGTCAAACCGACTCCACAATAACATGATACAAAACAAGTACAACTCAAAGCATACCATGAACAACCAACAATGATCACAAATCACATAACCGGTTGAAACTGTAACAACTCATCACAATAACACGAAGCATCACCAATTAGCAATCATGAGACAAATTCACAAAAATCAAAGACATCACAATATACAATATCTAGAAGGACCGAACCAACACCCAAAATACATTTCCAAATAAATCCGAACCAATGAAAAGAACACGAATCCATAATAACTCTAAATCAACCATTCAATACACCATTCCATAAGCAACAAGAACAAGTACAAGCAGGTGTCAAGTGGGGAGGGTCATCGCATAGCTCTCATGGGATCCCCTGGCTCTTCCTCCGACCGAGGTGCCGGCACCCATCTATGGATCCCCTAGCCCTAAAATCCGAAACAACATAAATATAACAATATCCAGAGGCGACAAGAAACAAGGACAAGGATGTCTAGTGGAGAGTGTCATCGCATAGCTCTCATGGGATCCCCTTGCACTTCCTCCAACTGAGGGGCCGGCACCCATCTATGGATCTCCTGGCCCTTCCTCCTAACTGAGGCGCCGGCACCATAGGGTAGCTAATGCGGAGCCGATAATCTCTCATGAAGACGAAACTATGACTTTGCCGACCACGGCCTACTCAGTCTATCACTAGTCTACGGTAGCCCTAATGCATAGACGAGGAATCCAATTTTAATTATCTTGTGTGTTTTACTACCCATCCCCCTAAATTCTATTTTTAGGTTATCACTTGTTTAACTACTCTTACGTGGGTTCCCCTGAGCACTTCCTCCTTCCGAGGCGTCGGCGCCCACGAAGAGTTACTCTCCCTATGACCCTTAACATATCTCAAAACAGGCAAGGGTTGAACTATAACAAAATATCAAAGTACCAAAAAAATAACCATACGAGGCATTAATCCTCTCGCATCACTCATAACCAAAAAGACCTTACAACGTCGTTCAACCCTTCCAAACAAAATGCCAATAAGCTTCAACTCTGAAAATATAACCAAAACGAGGATAACATTTAAAGCATAAAACTCAAACGAGACATATGAGGCAAATCCATCTCGCGATAAATCGTAATCATGACTACAACCACGTACAACCATTCCAAATAATAAAACTCAAAATCACGTAATATTCTAATCACAAAGATACAAGTATAAACATCAAGAATATAAAACATGCCTCTGGAGAAGACCAAGGTTTACTATAATCCAAAAGAGGTTCAAAACACAACAGAAATCTTACATCACAAGGATAAAGTCAATAACAATAAATAGGAGACAATAACAAGATCACACGATTTTCTAACTCGAGAAGACGATTCGACCAATTACGTATAAGATATCTATCTCACTCGACATAGAGTTAAAAAAAAATAAAGACAATAAAATTAATGACAACTTATCTAATTTGCTTTCTTTAATTACTCAAAGATAATAAGTGTCATCAAAACAACCAGTCTACTTTTAATCTATTACATGTACTCAGTTTCCTTGATAGAATTTTTACCATAAATATTTATAATAAAAAGATTTTACCCTAATATTCAATTTTTATTCAGAATAATCCATTCTAATATTCCTTTTAAAATAAAATAAATAAATATAATCAAATACAATAAAATAATTCAGGTCAATTAATTTTTATATATATAAAATCATTAATAACCAATTAAATTTTATTATACTAAAATCATTAATATTTTATTTCTAAACAAAATTATATTTTATTTTTAAACTAATCTATATATATAATAATATATATATATATATATATATATACATATTTATTATATAAATAAATATATATATATATATATATATATAAATATTTATATTTATATATAATTTAAAATTTAAAATTTAAAATTAAAAATAAACAAAGTTCAATTAGAAAAGACAGCCACGCAATACAATTGCTGGCGGCGGACTGCACAGCAGTCTACGGACTGCTGTCGCAGTCGTCCGTGGCTGTGGGGAGAGGGGAGGTACGGCCTCCGCCGTCCTTCCCCTTGACCCTATAAATTTTATTTTTTTTTATTTTTTTTTAAATAAAGACAATTTTAAAACAAAATTTCATATATATTTTATTTATTTTTTTTCCAATACAAATTTCTGACGAAACACGGCCTCGGCCGACGCACAGGTACAAAAGATACCAGGATAATTTAAAATACTAATATATATAACATATATATATATATATATGTATTAAGATAACAGAGGGTAAATGTAAATAACATAATAGAAGAAAAATACAGAACAATGAATAGATTCAGCCATATAAAGATGTACCCAAAATCTCCAAATCTATTATTTCCAACAAAGATATCGTTTTCCTAAAATCTTATTTTTGTTAAGTTGAAAGTTTTAGATGATCAGGTTTTCTTTTGTTTTTGACAAATTTGAGAAACAGTACAATAACTATAATTTTTCTTGATTTCAAGTCTAAGATCTTTCACTAATTTTCAATTCAAATAACAGTTTATTTTCCTTTCTTCACATAAACCATATTTACTAAATTTAGTTTTGTTTTCTCTGAAGCACAAAGATGAAAGAAAAATACTAGAAAGAATGTATAAGAAGAACCTGATTTCCAATGCTTATTCGAAGGTCTGAGGATGCCTGCTTGATTCTGATGTCCTCGAAGTGTTCCTTGGTCGTGCCTCCAAATCTCCTCCACTGAACTTCACCTTCGAACTTGAATCCTATTTTGTTGTTCAGAAGACTCTCCAGAACATTCACCAGAAACAGATTGACAATCTCTCTCTAAAACTCTCCTCCAAATACAACAGAAGATTTCCAATACCCTTTCTAAATTTTCAGAATACAAAGCCAATCTCTTGCACAACTTCTGTAACAAATATCTCTCTGATCTTCTGTGTGTGTAAGCACTCCCAAAAATTCATAATTAAATAAAAATATCTTGCCCATCTCTTCAAAAAAACTCTCCCCAAATCAAAATTAAAAGAAAATCAATTCTTTAAAAGCTAGCTTTTTTCCCTGATCTCTATTCCTATTGGCTCACACAATCTTTTTATTCTTTTATTTGTTTTATTGCTTTAATTTGTATTTTTACCGCTTTACTTGCAAAGCACATTCTCTAATTAATTTAAATAATTTATTCTAATAATTATCCTCAACAAGATAATTAATTAAAATAAATAAAACACATTTAATATTTTAATTATCATTTAATAACACACATGACCTTATAAAATTAAATAAAACATTTAAATATTTAAATACAAATAATTCTAACATTAAATTAAACAATTATTTCCATCATTTAAATCTAATACACCACAACATATAAAGTACCAACATTAATTAAAATATGACAAAACACAAAACACAAACCACAATTACCGACAATTACAAAAATGAACAATACCAATCAACAAGACAGTCTGACAGCATGGGACGGGATGACTTCATCGTCACCTCCGTTTCAACATTTAACCGTTGGGCTATTGGTGCTCGCCCTGTCCTGCCGAAGCAGGTGGAATCGAGACTTGTACCTGCAAATCCTGCATTCAAACAAAGTTGTGTACATGTGCATACATATATATATAAAATCACAGCATTAAATCAAAGTATTGCATTGTGAGAAGGAATCGCAGCGTAACAGAGCACTCGCAAACGAGTGATGCTACACTGTCCTTCATCACATTTATCCTAACAATTATAATATAATTGATAACATAACATTTCTAAACTAACAATTTCATCTCGTGACATAATTTATTAAATCACTGCATCATAATATAATTCTGAAAATCAACTAACATAACCAACCATAATGTCATATGAAATAATCATGTCTACTAATGGAATAACAACATCATCAAATGTCTAACTAACCAAATCGCACAATAACAGTACCATCATAGTCACAAGTAGCAAACGAACGCATAGAAAAAATAATAATAAATCCAAACAGTAAGAGGAGGGGTATTACAAAGGGTGACAGTTAAAATTATTTTTAACAACTAACCTTCGTTTGAAGACTTGGTCGACCAAGTTATTATTATTTTTTTATAATTTCATATACATATAAATATGAACTTATTTTTTCATTTTTTCATATCAAAATTGCAAGATTAATTCACATTTTTATACATCCAGGTAGATTTTGGAGAAGAAAACTTTTGGTAGAGAATTTGTCAAGTCATCTTTTTCTTGAAGAAGAAAATGGGAGAGAAAAAAAAGACAAAATAAGACTCAACAAAAGTATTCAGAAGAAAGAGAACAATAGTTGCGCAAAATAAATTTGGCAAGATATCATAGAAAGAAACAAGGTATGCATATTTTCTTTCCTATTTTTAATATTATTCCAAAAAAAAAATCTTTCCTATTTAATATAAGCTCTTAGCATTTAGGAGGATGGTATTTCTAGTTTTGAATATTTAGTTTAAGTATATATTTGTTTCCACATCATTTAAACTTGTAATTTAAATATATTTGTTTCAAAATATATTTAATCATGTCTATTAGGACTTCATAAGTTTGCACATTAAGGACCAAGAAAGTTGTATGTTGTTACCAATATCTGGACTACTAGTTGAACATGTTCTTGACCATATATTATTACTTACTAGGTGAATTTGTTGGACATCATTTTCAAACAACTTTAATTTATATTTGTTTCAATTAAATGTGTATTAGGGTCCTTCATGGGTTTGCACATTAAGTAAATCATACTTGTATTATTTAATCATAATTTTCATACTTGTACTAGTTTCAAACATGTTAAGTCTTTTTAAAGCTCTTTCTTTCTCTCTCTCTCTTGACTTAAGTCTTTTTAATAAAGATCTTTCTTTCTCTCTCTAGAACCTTCTCTCTAAGGTCCCCTCTCTCTCTTGAGTAAAATCTTTTTAAATATCTTTCTCTCTCTTGAATTAAGTAGATATTTTTAAAGCTATTTATTTCTATCTCTCTATATCCTTAGATCTAGATAGGTCAGGTCTCTCCCTCTCTCCCTCCCTCCCTCTCTCTCTCCCTTGACTTAAGTCTTTTTAAAGCTCCTTATTTCTCTCTCTCTATCCTTCTCTAGATAGGTCCTCTCTCTATCCTTCTCTCTAAGGTCCTATCTCTCTCTTCACTTAAGTCTTTTTAAATCTCTTTCTCTCTCTCTTGACTTAAGTCTTTTTAAAGCTATTTCTCTCTTTATCCTTCTCTAGAAGGTCCTCTATCTCTCTCTTGACTTAAGTTTTTTTAAAGCTCTTTATTTCTCTTTCTTGACTTAAGTATTTTGTGTGTAGAATAAGCTCAAAAAGTAGAAAGTTCTCAAGTATGAGTTGAGCCAAATTTAGATATTGTAGCAAACGAGGTTGAAGAACACATAGTTGAAGATAGGGAGGAGGCCCAAGTTCAAACAATGCATGTTGGAGACGGGCCAGGATCGCTTCCTTCTATTGGTATGGATGAGAATAAGTTTGCACATTAAGGACCAAGAAAGTTATATGTTGTTACCAATATCTAGACTACTAGTTGAACATGTTCTTGACCATATATTATTAGATTTACTAGGTGAATTTGTTGGACATCATTTTCAAACAAATTTAATTTATATTTGTTTCAATTGAATGTGTATTAAGGTCCTTCATAGGTTTGGAAATTAAGTATTTATAATGTACTTCTATTATTTAATCATAAGTTTCATACTTGTACTAGTTTCAAACATGTTAAGTCTATTTAAAGCTCTTTCTTTCTCTCTCTCTATCCTTATTTCTCTTTAAGGCCCTATCTCTCTCTCTTGACTTAAGTTTTAAATCTCTTTCTTTCTCTCTCTATCCTTCTCTAGATAGGTCCTCTATCTCTCTCTTGAGTTAAGTATTTTCAAATCTCTTTCTCTCCCTATCTTGACTTAAGTATTTTTTGTGTAGAATGGGCTCAACAAGTGGAAAGTTCTCAAGTAGGTTTCGAGCCAAATTTAGATATTGGAAAGAACAAGGTTGAAGAACACATAATTGAAGATAGGGAGGAGGCCCAAGTTCAAATAATGCATGTTGAAGAGGGGTCAGGATTGCTTCCTTCTATTGGTAAGGATGAGCATATGAATCTAGCTAAAGAAGTGAAGAGAAAAAAAATTATATAAATTTAGATCATTTACTTGAAATGGATATGGAAAAATTGAAATGTTATGCTAAACCTAGAAATACTAGTAGGAGGTCAAAGAATAAATCTGTAAAGGAAATAATCAACCCTCATTTCAATCATCTCGGTACACTTGAAAAAACCCAACTATTATCACTTTTACTTCTCTGTAATGAGCTAAAAGAGCCATTACAATTGTTGGGTGTAAATTTGACATTGAATAAGAGGAAAGATTCATGCCTAGGAAAATATATTGTTGAAAATGTTAAAAAAAGTTTAGATTCCATTGGGAAAGGATCTCGAACAGTGGATAAGGCCATTTCATGGAGAGTGATGTTGACATCTATTTTAAATAAAAATATATCAAGAAAAAAAAATCTCTTCAATTTCAACTAAAATTGGTTTTAGTAGAAAGACACTAACAAAATATGTGAAAAGGAGAAAGGTATTGCATGATAGTTCATACGGAAATTGGGAAATTATGTGTAGAGCTCCCCATTCGGATAGGATTGAAGATGTTGTTAGGAACTTGATCTCAACTTTTTGGAATGATCATACCCGTCCATCATCAAATAGTAGAAATGTTATCGGACACAGGATTGGGTTCAATAATTATGATCATATAAAACATTGGCAAGACATAACACAACATCATATGTATGTGAACTTTTGTAATTTGAATCCTCGTATAAAGATTGGGAAAATAATGTTTGAAAGGCTAAATCCATATTATGTGAAGATAAACAAGGTTTTTGAAACTTTTTGTCATTATCATATTGAATTTGATCTCTACTATCAAGCGTTTTGAAATATGAGAGAAGAAAGTGATGTTTTTCAAAATGTGCCTCCTAATCGAGTAAGTCTATTCATAGAATCTATCTTATGTGATAATGCAATTGGTCAAATACACTACATAAAAGGGCTTTTGAAACAAATGGAAATTTGGCTAAAATTTCTTTGAGAAACGAAGATACCAACCCAACAAAGAGTAAATTGCAAGAGTTACAAGTATGTAAAGTTTCACACAAATTTTGGGAAAGAATCCACAAGGTTAAACTATGTAGAAGAGGAGACACCTATTAGAACATTTATGGCAAGAACAATAGTTTCAAACATTAAGAGATACTTTCCCACCTAGAACAATTTTATCAGTAATCGACTTTGAAGAAAATTACTCTTTTGTACATCAAAAAGAGATTCAATCAGATTATTACATTTCAAAGCAAATCACTATTATGGTGCATGTATTTTTTTGATAAGGAAAATAATGTTTTGAAGGGGCCTCGAAACCCTTTACAAAGATGACAAGCTGCAAAAGAAACTAAGCAACTAAAAACAGCAACCCAAAAAACCAAAATGTTGACAAAAGATAAAACATAAGAAACCCGCCAACAAACCAATAGCAAAAAAAATAGCAACCCTGCTGATCCAGCAAAAAGGAAAGTGTCAACTACAACATTTTATCCAATACATTCATTGAGGCCATATTCTCCTTAATGACCTCCTCATGAATATCCACAACATCTTTAAGCTCATCAAAAGAAACAACAACCCTCTTTTTAGTCTTACTCCTCATCCTAAGACACGGTCCAACCTGTACATCCTTTTCCAACACTGGAGCAGAATCCTAAGCTTTCTCCACCTGGTTCGAGTAGTTCACCTCATCAATCACTTTCTCCATATCACCCAAGTCAAGAGGTTTACCAGTCCAATTCAGGGCTTTCTCATTTAAAACAGAAAGACGCAGTGGTCTTCAAAGAATTATTACTGATATTAACCATAGTTTTCAAATCCTCTAACATCTTACCAATTCTATCCTCAATAATAGCAACTCTATCCTCTAAAATTTTATTGACCATCATTTCCAAAGAGGAAATCCTCTCCTCATAAGAAACCCCCAAGTGATCAACATAAACAACTAACTTATCTAGCATTACATTCACAGTTTTTACTTTACCTTTTATAGCCCATTCCTTCTGATTTCATTTGATCATAGCAACACAAATATCCTGCCAATTTTTCACCTACATATTGAGCTCCTTCACCTCTGAAAATAACCCCTTCACCAGAGAAAGCAAATTCCTCGTACAATCCTTGGCCATCTTGCAAAACATATTCATATTAACATCATCCTAGTTGACAGGAGGCAAATCATTCGGCTCCAGGTTATCAAGGGCATCTAAACGCTTCATATTCTACTCCTCGTCCTCTTCAACAAGTAATTCCTTGACCTCCACCACTTCCACCTTAATCTGCTCCTTAGTAGGCAAATTAGCCAAATCAGCTAACACTTCCAACCACTCCATCTCCATAGCCCTCTCAACAAGAAAAAAATATTGAGAATGCTTGACTGACTCAATCCACTGCACCTCCATAGGCCCAAACCCATTCAGCATCTCATCCACACCAGTATTAACATCACCAACAAGAGCACTCATACACATACCCACATCTTCAGAAACCTTGAGACCAGTCGCAGGGGAGATCTCCACCACACCATCCTTCCTGGGAACAGGTTCCCCAATAGAGGAATTCTCAACAACATCATTATCAAAAGGAACCTCTCCACCATTCCCAGGAGAGATATCCTTCACACCACCTTTGTCGAGAGACAACGAGGGTTTCTCACTCAAACTAGGAGCCTCCACCTCAGAAACTAACTCAATCTTCCTCTTAGCCAAAACTTTTTCTTTCTTGGGGCCTTTAGATTTCCCCTTAGAATTCTTTCTCATAGAATTGGCCATGGTTTCCCGCAATTCCACATTTGTCTCATAGCCGTTGTTCCACTCTTCTGAATCATCATCCCCTTCCTCAAACCCACCTTCATCCACTAACATTTCCTCATAGTCTGAGTCTTCTTCCTCGGAACTACCTTCCCATTTTGCAGTAGAGTCCCCAGTATCATATCCAGAATTTTTAACCCCCTTCTTACCAGGAGTTTTAGGGGAGACCAAAATTAACTTGAGCTTAATATGAGCAAACAACAGACTCATAAGACCTTCATGCGAAATCACCTTCTTAGGGTTTTTTCGGTGATCTTCAATACTCTTCTCCATAGAAAGTAAAAGGTAAAAAGGAAAGGAGACCAACACCTTGTGCCTAAAGTGATTCAAAAGAATGAAATGGTAATTGTACACAACAGAGAATCTACCTTCAAGTGTGAAATATTAGTGCATAATGGCCAGCACTAGATCCCTCCATAATGGCTTCAAAGAGTTACGATCATAGCCACCACTCCCAATTTCTCGGAGCTTTTTCTTCTCATCGAATTTGAAAAAAATTGCAAAGGCTTTCTTGGTAGCACCCCTATCTCTATAGAATTTCCTCCCGAAAACCGAAAGACCAATGACCTCTGCTATAAACTCCTCATCAATTTTAAACTCCATGCCCTTATAACATAGAGTCCTTCCATTCCAACCTTTCACAAAAAATTTAGTAGCATTAGGATCTAGGCCTTGAATTCTTTGCATGTGCTATGTAACCCCACCTAGCTCCAAATGCTCCCTCACAACAGCATTATTTTGAAACTCCTCGCAAGAGCTTGGTTTAATTCTACAGTGGTCTCCACCCATGGCGGCATGAAAAATTTTAGAACTCAACGGCACGAGAAAGTTTTGTAAAAACAAAATAAACCAGGCTCTCCACAAAACAACACAAATAACACCCACAATACGTGTGGGCTTGTCATTCAAGGTACTTCCCTGCCTACCCTTCTAGGCCATCATAATACAAAAACCAAGGATATAATAATGAAACAGACAGGGCAAAGGTTCAACATGCATAACCCGACCTTAAAACATAATGAAGAACCTTTCCCCAAAAACAACTATCTTAGAAACAAGCCAATTGGTCATCATTGGATATACATTTAAGATTAAGAGGTAAAAATTCAAAATAATCCCAATCAAATCTCGCCACTACTCCCACGTTGGAAACACCATCAACCAACATATTAGCTTCTCGGAAGACATGAGAGATTTTAATCTCCTCAAAAGAATTTATGATGGATATTGAATCATTGATAAAATATGCGATAGACCACGAAGGAGGACACTTTTTCAAGAGACTAATTATAACATTAAGAGACTCCCACTCCAACCAAAGCTTAGAAACCCCTTGATTCTTAGCCAAAGTGAGGCCATGATAGGTTGTAGTTGCCTTCGTTATGTTGCATGTATGTTATTGACATGCACAATTAGATTTGGATGGTGTTGATAGTACATATGATGAACGAGTCATTAAGAAAGAATATCACTTTTATATTAGTGATGATAAAGAGCATGACAC
>VDFB02294518.1:0-34837 GCA_007258455.2 Sequoia sempervirens | reverse complement strand
TCACAAGAATTCCTCCTGCAACTACCACATTTCCAAAAAGAGTTTCAACAAGGAAACAACGTAAAGTCACCTAAACGTCTGCTCAACCTGAAGTTATAATAATTTTAGAGGAGTCTGAAGAATAAAGCCATGATGATTCTCAGAATGTACCTGAGAATGTTCCATATAGCCCACCTGTTGTTCCTGAGGAAGTGAAAAATGATCCAATGGAAGTTGACAAAGCACAACATGATAGTAATGAAAGGGGAATGCCCAGTCTTGATGACTTGGCTGAGGCAGCTAGGAAAATTTCAGAGGAAGTGCAATCTCCTCCTGCACAACAATAGGAATGTATCCTGCAGTAAGAGGAAGAATAGCCTAAACAGTTGGAAGTGTCCAATGAAGCTTCATTATCCCCTGTAACTTCTCAAGCCATGTTTGTCTATAAAAAGACATTTTTTATTGAATTTTTGGAATACTTTAGGACCACATGGAGACTAGACACATTTCAAACCTTGAGTTTCCACCACTTAGCCAAGATTGAAATTCAACAAAGTCTTTGGGAGGAAGAGAAGAAGAAACTGAAAAGAGAAATTGAAAGGAAGAAATAGGAAATCTAGGAAATGAAATGATGAAAATAACTGGTAAGATTGTAGAATGTAGACCACCACCTAGAGTCTATACCATGTGCCTAAAAGAACAATTTCCTTGGTTTCACTTAATGAGAATTTTGAGGAATTTAGATCCTATTATTCATATAGCCAAAGAATTTTATGATGCATACCAATTTGCTCCTAATTGGCTAAAGAATTCTTTATGTGAATTTTATTTGCATGGATTGATAATTCCCTCAAAAATAGAGTGGAATCCACTTCTTTATATTGGTGATATTCATTTGAGGTCACATATGTCATGTGTAGCCAATGAAACCAGTTATGGCAGACAATTGGAAGCCTATGAAGAAACTAAAATGGATGAGCCTATACCACTGTGATCAAAGAGCACAAATCCCTACACAATGCTGAAAACTTCGTTCACTATTACATATGGGTTCAACAATCATGCAGAAAGAGTAAAAATATTTGATATCAGAAAGCAAGTATATGAGGAATTCAAAAGTCAACTGTATCTATTTTGGAAGCTTGCCTCTTCCAGAATTGAAAAGAGATGGGAGAAATTGACTATTGGGCTAAGGAAACCTGAGCCACATAGCCCCCTGACAATGTGGCCACTTTATCCCTACTGAGCTACAAATGTTAATAAGGATATAGAAACCCACAAATATAAATGATGGCAACATTTTAGAGGTTTCTATTATAAATTTGAGACTGTGCCAAAAAGTCATTCTGATCCTATGGATTTCAGGGAAACAACTAGGAAACTTAATGCTGGTGGACCATCATTAGGTTAAGTAGAGGGCCGATGATGAGCTTAGGATATGCTCATAATTTGAGTATCATGATGTATTTTTAATATCTCTACTTTCATTGCTAGTGGATGTTTTAACTCTTTTATTAAAGACTATTTATCTAAAAATGGGTAGTATCCTGTAGCAATATATTCCTACATTCCTGCAGCCTAATGTCTCTATGTGTCTTATTAATTACCCTGTTTGACTTCCCCAAAGACTGATATAATGCATTTGGTTTTTGAATAGTGGGATAGATTTAATATGTGATTAATGGATGAATTGTGCTTGTTCGCCACACATGTTTTCTTTCACTTCTATTGCCGTGTACATCAGAGATTGTTGAAGGGAGCATGAACAAGTCAAGCGCAGCACACTTCGGCCTTGCAGTAAAGTCCATTTGCAGCACAGTGTCGAGGAATTTTTTCTAGGGAGGACTCTCTAGTCGGGTCATTGGGAAGAAAAATTTAATGATCATTTAATATGGAAAGAGTGGAATGCTAAATCTTCTCCCTATATCGGGTTGAATGGATATGCTTTAATTTATGAGAAGTCTGTTTGTCGATTTTAGGATATATTTATGTCCATGACTTTCTTTGTTAGTTAGTTAGTTAGTTGTTTTTCTGGTTTAAATAAGTGTTCCTCCTGTGCGAGTGAGCAAGCAGAGTATGTAAAAAGTTAGTATTATTAAGAAGAGATGGTTTTCCTATGTTAGTTTTCATATGAGCAGAACAATGTATATCATTCCTAGTTTATGAATAAAAGTTGATGAAGTTCTGAGTTCAATTCTTGGATAATTAGTTGATGCTTGCTAAGGGGGCCCACTTAGTAAGTATCTGTAGTTAGTTAGTTAGTCATTTATTTTCTGTTGATCATAAGTTAGATTTAGTTATTGAAGTTTTAGTGCAAAATCAGTCTTATATTGTTCCTATAGCATCGAGAATCCATCCCTGTGTTTGTTCCTGTAGCATAAGGCTAGTTCATAGTTTGTTTCTCAGTTATAGTCGTTATGATTTTTGCTTTGATTAAGTCTAGAAGGCTTTGTATTACATTCGTCTAGCATAAGTAGAATTCCTTTCATGCATTTATTTCTGGTAAATCATGACTGAAACTAGTTCTTAGTGCACATACAATCCTACTCCATTTCAAGTATATGTTCCCTAGTTTGATAGAGTAAATGAACGACCATAAGAAGATGGTAGTCACCTGCTGGAATGTCCAATTCCTAGGTTAGGATTTTCCATGACTTTTATATCCTTTTGTGGGCGTGACTAGGATGCATCTACATATACTTAACTAAACAAGATGGTTTGATGTTTTGATTCAAAGATTTTGATTTGTTTCAAGGACTTTGATTCAATGATTTTGATTTTCCAAAAATTCTAGCATGAAGGATGATTTCAATATTTTCAAGAGTTGTTGGTGAGATGATTTGGATTGATGTTTGAAAGATCAATGAGGGTTTTGATTTGATCCTATGTGTACCTAAAAATGACTCTTGTTTACAAGACCTCAGTTTTTGAAGAACACACTTAACTCTAAAAAAGATGTGAAAATTCTTGAAAAGGATTTGGATTTTCTTGACAAAAGAACTCATACAAATTGGGATTGTTTCTCAAAGCTCTTCTGTAAAAGTTGAAAAGCAATCTTTGTCTAAATTCATATAGTATTGAGTGATGCTTTTGATGATCTTTTGGACTAAGAGATTTTGACTTTGGTTTCTAGATTTTAATCTTCCATGAAATCATTTGAGACACATGTGTGGAGTTCAATTTTGTGACATCTTCTTTTACCACAAACACTTCTTGATTAAGTTTCTCAAACTGAATGTCTAATGTCATAACTTCTTATCATCCCACAAAGTGTATTATATGGAAATCAAGGAAATTAAGGAAAAAATTTCCTCTTGTTGACTTTAGTAAGCAAATTGAGATATAAATCCAAGTACTTAGATGCCTCTAAGGATAGAATCCCAAGAGAAAGAAATAGCACTTGAATTTTTTCAAAGGTATTTTCTCTTCCTAAAGGGTTTGAAATTTGATGCTCATGTTGAATGTTTGTTTTTCCAATGTTTTTGATCAAGCAAAGTGTTTTGTTTCCAAGACATGCATAATCCTATGGATATGAAATACTGCATTTGTTGAATCCCTACTTGGACAAGTGCAACTACACTTATTTTTAGCGAATGGTTAGATGTTTGACCCCACTAGCTCCCCTCAACAATACTCACTTATATGGGGTAGCCAAGCATCAGTACCCATGAAACTCCCTTAGCATACTTTCCATTTCTACTAAAAACCGTAAAAGTGTGGGGTGACTTCAAAATGATCATTCTTGCACCAACAAATAGATCAAGGATTTTGGCCTTTTCTAAACAAGGGTTTTAATTCATACTTTTTTCATTCATAGGGATTGATCCATGTGGTGAGATACCATTGCTTCCCTTCTCGTTGGAACTAGCTGTGTGATATTGACCTTTGTTCCAATATCCACACTTATATATCGACTAGAAATACACTTGGCTTTAGCATGTTACTGGTTGGGTCGTTCTCTTGGGTGATTAATTTTTCCCACAAGGTAGGACCTCTAAGACAAACAAAAGTGAGCAAAAAAATACACGTAACTTGATCAATCTTTGTTGTAACACAAAGAGAATGTACGGAATACACCCCACTCACACTTGCAAGATGTTTTGTTCAATTTTAATCCCAAAATGAAATGTGGAGGCAATTACTTTACCCAACTTAAGATCACCAAAAGGCCTTTTCATTATCAAGATCATCGTGAGGCATGAGAGAAGCACATACGTCCTTTCGATGGTATTACTTTGGGTAAGTAATTACAAAACAAAAATGCACATGTTCATTTTAAACCCACAAAGCAATGATTTGATTCTCTTTAGAGCACAAAAATGAAATATGGAGATTTCCTTGTTTAATTGTTAATCCTCAAACCAAATCTAGTGAGTTTGTCCTAAATTTATTTTTAAGCCCTTTGTAGCAAAAATTGAAATGTTCTTTTTAGAGCCTGAAAGAAGTTTAGTAGGTCCTAAGCACATGAAAGATAACATTTTTTTAAGAGAAATTTTGAATTCTCTAAGAGTGCTAAACACACACTAAAGTGTTAAAAAACACTTGGTATCATGAGAGAATGATGTCATTATGCCTCTTTCAATCTCGTCTTTCTCCTTCCCTTGATTAGACCAACCTAGAAAAACCTAGTTAGAACTACAAAACAGAGGTTAGGAAAGCATTTAATAATCCAAATGATGAAAATTAAAAAACCACATGGGTGAAGCCACAATAGTGGTTTACAATTCAAGTGAGGAAGGAAAAGTTAAAAAGAACAACCCCAAGGAAAAAAATGTGATTTTGGGTGTTCGTACGAACCTACTAGTTTGACTAAACCCATAAGGGGTTCACTCAAACTAGGGTTCGACCTAACCCCTTTGAATATTGGGTGCCAAAAAAATTAAAAAAAATACATTGGCAAGGGGTTCGAGCAAACACCTTGAAGAGGTTTCCTCAAACCTAGGTTCAAGCGAACCCCCCTTATCTCTCATTACCCCCCAAGACATAGAAAAACCTAGAAATTTTCACTTCAAATCTTAGTTTGAAGATGAAAATGGTGAAGACTTCACAAACCCAACTAGAATAAGGTATTCCTCGAAATGAGCTATCAAACGAATATAATTTTGATATGTTTTGGTTTTATTATGTTTTTTTTTTTAGTTTTATTGAATATTGGTTTTCACCAAAAATGAAGGTCTATGTTCTACACATGTGGAAAAATATCAGATTATAAAAAACAAATTTTGAAAAATATGAGTGCTCTAGATATTGAAGTCCTTGATCCAACAAAAAGAATAAAATTGAATTTTGATATATACAAAAAAAGTTACGCATTATACAGTCGTAGTATGTTTGAATTGTAATTGGCTTGACTTTGAAACTTGATTAAAGAAAAAATATTCAATAAAAAGCTATCTAACCAAGTGGAAGCACTAGATATCAGAGTTACAAATTTAAATTCAAAAGAATTATAATTTTAGCCTTCATGGAAAAAATTTTATGTGTTATACGGTGTGTGCCACTTTTTAAAAATGTTTTTTTCTAAAAGAAAAAACCAGTTCTCATGGGAGATGGAAAAAAAAGTGCAATCTTATTCTAAAAAGTTTGAAAAAAATACTTTTAGAATTGTTACTAATTTTTATTTCAGATCAACCCTAAAACTTCATATCCTATCTCTAAAAGAATTGCAATGGTTAGAGTAGAGCTCTAAACAATAATAGTCTCCAACTCTACATACACATTTACCCACCAATGTATGGATTGTTCTATGCATGCATCGGACAAACTGTAAGTTACTCATGTTCAGAGAAGAGAGAGAAAAGAACGAGCATATACATCTAAAACATGTCATATTTTTCTAACTGTTTGTTTCATGTGTAGATACAAGGAAATCAATGTTTTGTTTTATCAAGTTTCAGTATGTGGGGTAAATTTGGCTCCCATAAGGGTTGAACTTGGCATGCTAAATTATCAGACAAAGGGTTTCAAGTTTTTTTATCACACCATCAAGATTATGTAGTGATAGTTCATCGCTTCATTGTCGGTTGATCACTGGAGCTCCAAACTTTGGAACCTTTTTGCGAAGTTCCAAAGCTACATAATTTCCTGACTAACCATTTTCCTTCATCGTCATGGGATTGATGATTTCTATAACTCTGGAACCTTGTCGCTCAATTTGAAAATTCTATAACTTCCCGAATATTCAACTTTCTTCTTTGTTGGATGACGAATTTATCAAAGCATTTCCCTTATTCCTTTGGTGTTATCAACTAATACACGTGGCAGTCGCTCGTGATTTCGCAATCGTTAAAGACCTTGTAAGTTTTGATTGCAGGATAGCGGGCAGTCATTGAGATCAAGTGATGGTTGATCAATGGTCAACCAAACTCATTCCTTTGGCTCATCTGATGGGACACGTGGTTGCAGCCCATGATATCATGATCATCCATAGCTTTGTGATTAGGTCATCGCGGGATGGCAGGGAATGGCTAAGATCTAACAAGTCGATGAATGTGGGGACCACTCAGAGTTCTAGGAGACCTGGTAATAATTTTGTAGATTCTAGTTTGATTCTCTGGAAATGCACCAGAAGTGGAAACGTGTATGGTGGAGGTTACTAGGAATGATCAACAGTTCAATGATGGTCAAACGTGGTGCGAGTAAATTGGTAGTAAAAGGGATAACTTGTGGATACATAAAGTCTTCAGGATTTTGTTTATAAACTAATGACTACGAGTATTTCACGTCAATGTGGGATATTGTTGATAGTTCTGCAATGGCACCAATGAGGAGTCTTATTGATAGAGTTGGTCTAGCCGATGGTCTTGCATATATTTATTGTAAAAAAAAATATAGTTTTAAGGTGTATTATAAACCTTGGAACTGTTTTGTTATTTCTTAAATGCAAAGTATTTATGACTTGTTTTTTTTTAGTTCAGGAAGGAAAAAATTGGAGAGAATATTGAAGAGGTTTTTTCAGTTTGGAAACATCTTTCCATGTTTCTAGTGTCATTATTGCACCTTGTTGGCAGTTTTAATTGTTTATTATGGTTAAAAATCTTTCCTCTCTCAATATGGTTGGGAGTTCTTTGGACATAATTTTTTGGGGAGTTAGTGATTCTGGCAATCCTTTTTCAGATTTGTAGCTTTTCTAACTCACTGTAGATACGAAAAATAGATGATGCATTGGTTACAACTGGTAATAAAATTCTTGTCTTTTTATTCTTTGCAGCTTTATGTATGTCAAATGATTTGATTAAGTTTTTTGTGAAACCCTTCATAAATTTCTTCTAGCTTGGTCTCATAAATTATACCTTTCTACAAATAGTGTGTTTAAGCATGTTACTATTTGTGTCAAAAAATACATTTTGCTTGTTGATTGTGAAGTTAACCTTCCATTTAGCTAGTATTTTTGTGTTCAGTCCTCTTAGTGAAGCACTTATGCAAAAAAACACTTAGAAAAAAATTGTACAAAACTTAGTTTTTATCAGTTGAAGCCTAGTGTTAAAGTTTCTAAATTTCATTATCCAAGTAATATTTTGGTGTATCACCTTAGGAGGTAGTTTTCATTTTATGCAATTTTTCTCCCTTTTCCCCTCAAAATTCAGTAATGTTAGGTGATAACCGATAGGAAGCTGACCTTCTCTAGAGGTTGACCTCTACTTATAAGTGACCCACAACTTTAGAGGTTTTCCCATGTTACGCTGGAATTGTTGAACACTAGGTTCAACAGGGTGCAACTTTCAGTAGCTAACAAGAATCTATAGAAAAAATGTGATGAGACTCTAATTTGCATCATCTTCAAATTCCTCATGGTTTAGCCACTATAGGTGCCCAAATGTGAAGATTTAGTTAAAAATAATAATTTTAGTGTCTAGTCTAGCCAAAACTTGTAAACCATTATTGTGGGATCACCCACATCATAAAAAAAATTGAAACGCCACTTTTTACTTCCATTTAGTGGTGGATTCTACACAGACAGTGCATTTTAAAAAACCTAATGGTGCTATATAGCATCTCTTGTTAGTCAGCATCATTTTGCATCAAAGACAGAGAGTGTGATTGTGTCACTCTTTTGCACAATGGTGCAGTTTGGAATTTAAAAATTCCAGTGCATGAAAATGGCACCAATGATGCAATTTAGAAATTTGAATCTTGGGCAGATAAGATAGAGCATCGATGTTTGGAGTTTGAAGTACTGTTAAATGGCGACATTGGTGTGCTAATGGTTCTATACTACAACGCTGGTTTGCTAGTGGTGGATTTTCCTATAAACACACAAAAAAGAAAAAAACATAGAATTTTTGATAAAAATGTGATCTAAATGTGAGATTTCCCCTCCCTCTAACGCCAAAATGTAGAACCAAGATCCTAGTACTTGTAAAACATAATAAAAAAATACATTAGATAATTCAAATGCAAGCCAAGATCAAATTTCCCCATAAAATCCATTAACAATGCTCAAAATAGGAATGAAAACAAAAACACAATGAAAAAAAAAAGAGATAGATTAAATCCTATTAAAAACATGCAAACTCTTGATCTTGTGGGGGAGTTAGTGCCAATTTGATGTGCAAATTAGCCCCTTCCCAACTCCTATGCAAGCTTCGGTGATTTGATGAAGATGTGATCCACTTGGTGATTGCTTCAAATGAACTCCATGGAGAAAACCTACAATAAACTAGTTATGTCTTGATGAAATTGATGAAAATGATAATACTTGAGGATACAAATGAGTAGAGTAAGTTTTCTTAAATTGTGGATGATGAAATGAGGAGAGAAACCTCTTATTTATAGAGAGACAAGTTGGAGAAATGTCCAAAATGAAGCAATGTGGGACTAACTTTCAACCAATGGCAAGATGCCACTTGTCAAGAGATGAATGGATGAAGGATGTGCACATTTTGATGAATGTGCCCATAAATGTATTTATTTGAAATTTGAAAATGGTGAAAAGACAAGGTGGATGAAGTGTCAAATGGAGTAATGGCCACTTGGTTCAATGCAAAAGGACTTGAAAAATGAAATAAATGTCTTGTTGGAAGGACAAAAGTCCACTTGGAGGGATTTCAAATTTCAAAGAATATTCTCTAAAGATGCCAAGTTGAGAGAAAATGAAGATTTAATAAATTTATTAAATTTATTTATTTGTGCAAGTGGGAAAAGCAAAGGATGTGACATGGATTAAGATTAAATTAATCAAAGATTAATTAATTTAATGAAGGATTAGATGATGTGACTAATTGATTTAGATTTATGAGTTGATTTAAATCAAAAGATGCGAAGAAGATGATTTAGACAATAATTAAATAAATATTTGATATATTTAATCAAAGGGAATGATGTTAGATTAAATCAAATAAGGTTTAATTTATTTAATTTATTAAGATAACTTTAGAGATTTAATCAAATAAAATAAATTATTTAATTAAATATAGATAATTAGATCGAATTGATTGATTTAATTAACAAGAGAAAATGACTTAATCAGGTAAATGATTTATTTAATTTAGTGAGAAAAATTGATGAATTTAATCAAATTAGGGTATTTGATTAAATGGTTAGACTGAGGGATAATTTTGGATGAAATGGTGTTAGTAATCAGGATCAGATGTGTAACGTCAATCAATACATTTTACATGTATACACATACTAATATTAGTTAACCTTGGGTTTTGATTCCTATTTACTTATAAAGAATGTTAATTTCATTTAAAATCAATAAAATTAATATAATTTATATTTATCCATCCTTTCACAAATAAGCATAAATCACTTTTATTTAGTCATTTGTAAGTACAACATGGGCCAATTCCAAATTCATGCTTCAAAAGCTTTAAGAAAATGTATAACCTTTTGAACTTATTCAAGAGAGTTTGGATATAAATTCTTCTTCATTGAATTCTACTCTGAAGCTTTGTGGTGGTGATGCCAAATGGCTCCTATAATTTACAAATCTAATAGGAATCCTCTTTAATCATACCTTTCTACATATTGTGCCCTCTTCTCAAACTCTAGATAAGTGTAAATAAATAGGAGATTAGTTTTTCATCTAATCACATATTTCTAAGGCTTGTTTTTTCAACTCATTTGGAACAGTCCCTACCTTGGGGCAATACTAAAGACTACATTTCTTGGAGGCATTTTATCAAACAACATGCATGCCTTCTTTTAAGCTTCCATAAATTGTACACAATTCTAACCTATTTATATGAGAAGAGGAATTGTATTTTTCTTTATTTTTGTTATTACTTGAATTGTAATTCAATATCCCCTTAATGGTAGAAGTTGTATGTGATTTATCATTTGAACGTGCTTTAACCATCCTAGTTTAATATTTTTGGCTGAAAGAGTAATTTAAAACTACTCTAATAGAATAATTATGAAGAAGTATACTTAGTTATATGAATACGGAAGATATTTCAGATGTAGGCATTAAGATTGACTCTCATGCAATCTAGCTAACCAAAACTTCATGCTTTGTAGATACACTCCTCTACTCCAATACGTAGGCATCCTACTCTATCTAGCCGAAGACCACCTCATTATCCACTATTTTCCTCAATAAATTCTTGTTAATATGAGGCCCACAGTCACTACAGACCTGTTCGGGTACAAATTCTATTGGGCAATTGGGCGGGTGGATGTGGTGGATACCCTTTATCTCCTAGACTTCCTATGTCATTACAAGAGATAAAGCCAATTAAGTCAGAGCATACTGATCAAACGCCTCATCAAAAGCTCTGCTCTCTCCTATGTGATTTTGGGTGCCCTCCTTTCTAGTTTTACTTTGACGCCTCTTCACTGTAGTCGTCCCTCCTCTTATCTCCTCCTCTTGCTCGACCCTCTACCCATTTTGCTCCCATTTTTTAGTCTCTTTCTCCCTGAAACACCTTTGCAGCTCATGCCAAACCTAGTCATTTTCGTTCATTCCTTCCATTAGATTTCTCTTCCACGTGACTTCTCCTCCCATCGAGACCTCTCCTTGCTCACAGTTTTGTATTTTCCTTTCCTGCACCGTATTCCTTCTCTTTGCATTTTCTTCCTTCTACTTTCTCTCCTGGTCGTCTCTCCTCCAAAATAGAATGCAACTACTCCCCGAGGTCATGATAATTTAGAGTCTACCTTTCTTCTATTTTCCATTGTCTGCCATCTCCCTGGCTCTTAAACTTGGATGCCATGCCTTTTAATGGCACAAATGCCCCTTCGCTTGACCCATGCCCCCTTTGGTATGCTACACCATTCTCCTTTAAATGGTATTTGTCTCCTTAATTTATTACTTTCTTTGACCACACGATGTCCCATACCTTCATCCATAGTGGTCTCCCGTGCTTTTGGCTTACATGTATTTTATTTACTTATTTTATTACCTACGCAAAGTTCTTCTTTTAGGAGAATGTGACATTTCATTCATACACAAAAATTGCATTAAATTTTTTTACATACCAAACTCAAAGCTATGGCTTTGTATTTCCTCCATACAACAAACTCTCTAGATTTCAGTGCAACGAAGCTTTCTCTGTGTTACTCTGTGTTGCTGCTGCAAATATTCCAAAGCACTAGAGCTCTGTACTCTGTGCAATATCTTCTGCTGCTGCAAATTCTTCTTCTCCTTCCTTTGTTCTATTCTCCTGAACATTCCCTCCTTGTTCTTCTACTCTAAAACATTCTATTCTTCATTTTTTTGTTTTTCTTACTTTTTCCAAAAACTGCCACTCATTTACAAATTCAACCACTAGAACTTAATTCACTACTAGAAACATTAACTAGCTAGTGGGGATGTCAAACATGATAAAAGGGGGAAGATCCAAATGAATCTCTTCTAACTGAGCATTTAATGCATTTGGTTGACATTGCTCAAGATTATTAATTCCAACAGAAAATTCCAGCTATAATCTTACAAAATCTTAGCCAAGATGGGATACATTTCTAGATATTTGATAGTGATACTTATGTTTACAACTCTTTGGAAGAAAAATTTCATCATGTGCTAGTGCCAAGTGTGGGCGACTTCACATTTTATGTTACTTTATGTGTTGAAAGATCTAAACACACACCATCAAAAACACATCAATTAAAAAACAAACCTCAAACACCTGTACTAGAATGAGATGTATATTCAACCACCATGTTTCTACTGCTAAGCATTCTAGGAATCGTTCTTCATGATGCAAATATGAGATGTAGATAAAAATCGTCAAGGTGATATGGTTTGATGTTTGTATAGCCAATGCAACATAGGGAAATTACTCATTTTTTCTAAGATAGACTCACCAAATTTTCAATCTCCTACGTTGTAAATGCAGTATAGGGATAAGTGATATGAGAGTAAAGTAATAGAATTAAACTTAAACCTACTTATTGTTTTGTGGGATCATTTATGTTTCATGATTGTTGATATCCTATGAGTGTTTCTTTCTTCCCTTGTCTAACTTGAGGATGAAGAGGACTTTGGAGATAGGAAAGAGTGCCCCACAGCATGGAAATTCTATTTTTTCCTTCTAAAATAAGAAAATAACTTTTGAAGGGATGACAAATAAAAATAAGAGTTGGCTTGAACACATAGCCACCCGTTAGTATAAAAGTTGACTAATTGCCCTAAACGGAGCAAAAGTTACATAATCATATGCTAATATGTTTTTTAAGGTCTTAAGCTCTACAATTAAGACTGAAGGCTACAAAAACATAAATGTTCTAAGCATAAACAAGGGAGATAGGGTTAAAGGTTACAAGTTTACAGACGTTACTTGAAAAGGCTCAGCAGGCCAAGGAACAAACTGGCTCTATATTTCAACAGATTGTTATTCGTTGTTTGGTTTGAACTTTGAAGATAAACATGTTGAATTTTTTATCTTTCTCTGGTTTCACATTATTGGTGTTTTAAATTTCTAGTGGTATGGGTACGTTTTCTCTTGTTTTCATTTGTGGGTATGTTTACACAATCTGGGGAGAAGGTCATGGGAGTGATGCAAGGAGCAGCAGAGGCTGTGCAGATACCCTTCCCTGGAGGCAACGAGGACGAGCACTAACCATTGTTCACGGTTCACTAACAGAGGATGCTTATTTTCTGGTTATAGTACCGCTCATCTGCTTTTGTTTGTGTTATTTTTTGTGTATAATAAAAGTGGGTGATTGTTGTCTGTAGGCAAATCTTCGTCAATATCAGTCAATTAGTTTTATGATATATTATCAATGTCTCGTCTTTGATTCAGTTTTTCCAACATTGCTGCTTCTCAATTGATATGTTTCATCTTACATCGTAAGTGATGAAAATGATCACAAGTGGAGATGCATAGGTGCAGATTAAATGATAGGAATCTGTGAATTTGAAGTGAAATGTTTATCAGAATGATGAATCAGTAATTTAAGTATTGATTTGTTTGGCACTAGTTATGGCAAGAACAGTGTAGTCTACAAATCCAGTCATTTAAATCTTATTTACCTCTTACAAACACATTGAGAAGGGTGAACTTTTTTCACCCTTGTTGTTGTCTGGCGACTGGGTATCTTTGAAGATCCATCAAACTTATCATTGAAGAATTCTTATGTTGATTCAAACCATGGACAGTCTAGCTGACCCACTATCTTCTCGTATGCACAATAAGAGGAGCATGTAGCTAATAGGCTCAGAGACATAATGTGGAGAACAAGAGTTCTCTGGTAAATAAATTCAAAAGGCATAGAGAAGCTCAATAGTTGAATTTTTTGTCAAAGCTAGGATGTAATAGCGTTCATCCTCAACTAATGCATACAGTAAGTAGAAATGCAAAATGGTCATCAAAGTCATTACTGAGCTTGCATCTGAGCCTAGTAGCTTCTCTAACCAGCAAGCATAAGTTACTTCTTATGACTCTTCCCTCTGTCTAGGATCATGTATATTCTTTCCTTTGGACATATCCTGCGGAGCCTGTGAAAATTCCAGCTATCATACCACAAAAAGTCTCAGACAAGATGAGCTACATTCCTTGATTTTCCTAGTGTTTCTTATGTTTACAGCTGTTTGGAAGAAAAATGTTATCATGTGCTATTGCCAAATGTGGGTGACTTCACATTTTGTGTCATATATATTTAGATTAAGTGGTGTTCCTTTAATAATTCAATTCAATTATCATTTTCAAAGAAAGCAATACAATATTTTTAGAGCATCCTCATGGTATTGAAGTTAGCAAAAGGAGTCTCTAAAATGTTAGGGTATGTATATAAATGAAAATGCAAATTAATAAAAATATCTCCAAAATATAAATTCTAATATGTATATATATAAAAAAAAAATCACAACATAAAATTGCAGTAGATACATTAGTGATAACAGTTCAAATGAACTTGGATTACATAAAAGTATTAACAAATTCAACATCTCCTTCATTCTGCGATAAACATCGGTTATGATCAAACATACCCCTCTAAACCTTCACTACATTCAAATGTAGTCCAAACACCTTGTTTGACTCAAATTTACACCATATGACCTTGGTCAGAGGAGCAATGTAGGCATACCCACGTAAGCTATGTCACAACCTTACCATATGTCAAGTAGGGTTATAGGACACCTCATTGCATCCATCAATAAATGATGCATGATGCTCTAGTTTCTTTATTTCCTCTTAATAGAAAAATTCTTAGTGCTGAATGTTTGGCAAACCTATATGTCGAAATTTTAGCTCAGTCCCTTCAAAATGAAGTAACAGCACATGCAGTGCGGAAACTGCTTCCAGACTATGCAGCAGATGACCTAGCATCTATTTGCTCCTGAGCTGATGTTTTTTGATAAAATATTTGGCCAAATATCACTCGAGTAGTTCATTGCAATGCATTGATACATCATATCTCAAGTATAACTATGAGCATTCTCGTTAGTTCTTTTTTCCATTTAGAAATTTATATATCAAACTCAAATGCATATAATATTCAAGCATAAGTTGTTTCAAGTATTTTTCTGGATTTGAATAGATAATAGGATTCCTTGTGCTTAAGAATATTGAGATTATTATTATTAATTTTTATTTCATTTGATATTCATTTCTTTTACCTCAAAACTATTCATTGTTTTTACCTTGAAAACTTGAACTAGATTATTTTGCTGCATTGGAAATATGCTTAAGTTTCGAGACAAAATAAAAAATCTGTCATCAATTGTTAATTACAATTGTATTATCCTTCTAATATCCATAACTACATTTGTTTTTCTAAATTTTATTTCATATTTCAAAAATAAAAAAGAATTCCAATAATAATATCCTTATCAAAATGTAGTAACTGCAATTTGCATAACCAAATTAACACTGTCATTCTCTAAATCTAATCACATTTATTAAATCACCAACAGGAGCTGAATACAATGTATCTTTTCTCAAAATTTAACCACATTTCGAAAAAAGATACTCTACGTGTGAAATAAAACAAAGAATGAGAAAAAAATTAGTTCAACAGTGTTTGTAAACCTACGTCTATTCAGTAGTGTTTAAGTCTATGACTGTTCAGCAGTAGCTTACTGCTGAACTTTGTTGTATTCTGTTTCAAAGATTTTATTCATAAAAAATGAAAATAGAATCATGTCAAAACAACACAGCTTATCCTTGTTCATCTATGTAATTTTGCAGAGTAAATGGCCTCCCCCAAATCTTTGAGGTGTAATGGCAAACCACGTGAAACTCACATAGACTTCAACCAATTTATCCTATCCTTCAGGTGGATATGATTGGCGGAATGCATGCCAGCAAAAGAGTTCTTTGGTATCCCAAGGACCCAGTCCCTTCATCTCATAAATTTTCACCATTTCAAATGATTGTAAAACTTCTGCATCACGACATGTCTCAATTATTAGTGCCCCATGATTTAGAAATTCATTCACGGTGAGCACTTCCAATTGATCAGCATGGCCAATGCCATCTAAAATAATTAATGGCTTCATCTTTACCCCGAAGCGTTCCTCCAGGCTGTCAGGTTGAAATGTAGCAGTGGAAAGGGGCAGATGCAAACTTACATCAGACATCAGTTTTTCTTGCAACTTCACCATTTTTTTAGTTCTATGTGCTTCACCTACATCAAATAAAAAAAATTATTTGTAGAAAAAGGGATGTTTTCGGTTGTAGAATTCTTTTGCCAGAGTAGTTTTGCCAACTCCGGCCCTTCCTACAATGCCCACAATTTTACCGTTTCCATTATAATTCCATGCAATTGATGATATTTCCTCCTCAAACTCTTGAATGGCTTCCTCAAGTCCGACTGGATGATCAGCAACTTCTAAATTCAATTTATTTTTAGCTTCTCTCACTTCAATGAACACGGTATCCACAATATTTTTGCATAGAATCCCCATGTTCCTGATGATAATCCATTTTTAGCAAGAGGAATACAAAGACATATAGAAAGAGAATAGAGAGGAATACAAAGACATCTAGAAAGAGAATAGAGAATTAGGAAAAGCGAGGCTTACCCATTGGATGAATCAAATTTTGTACCCGAAATGAGTGAGGCATTGTGAAGAGCTTGTTTCCATTGCTCAAGTTTTTTGATGTACCTCTCACTTTCTGTATATGCAGCGAATGCATTGGAATATACGCCTTTTTCCACGTAGCGCAGGTCGGAAGGCACCACATCATAAAACAGAGGAACTATTTTGGACTCTGTTTCTAGCATGACACAAAGCTCGGCTAAACACCAGGGTGTATGCATAGCCTTTGGAGAAAATAGCAATATGAACTGAAAAGCTGCGTATGGCACGCTGTATATTGGCCGATAAGGAATCCCCGACTTGTAAATCTGTTGAATTGAGAAAAACTTTTAAACCTAAATATTGCAGGAAGTGGTAAAGGACGCCGGCCAGTCTTTTCCACATCCTGGCTGCAATGGTTGATAAATGCATCATAGCGATGAAAAGACCGATCATCACTAAGCTGAGGAGGAGAGGGAGGCGCAGGTGCCATCTCCTGGAAGCTCTTATCTTCCATTTCACATTTTCACTTAGATGAATAATCAATAGCGGGAAGAATAGTTTCCATCCCCTTGAAAGCGTTCTCCTCCATTCCATGTTTTCGCTTAGATGAAGAAGATGAGGATGCCATGGTTTGAAAATATGTTAATATGAATTGACCGATTACAGTCTCAAGTATATAAATTTAGGATGGTCGATTAAACGCAGAGGAAAGGTTGGGATGGTCGATTAAACGCATAGGAAAGGGATAGTTGATTAAACGCCAAGGAACTTTCCAGAATTAAAAGGAATTTTCATTGCTCATTCAGATTTCAAAAACAAAACAAAACACAACCTTACATTGCTCCTTAGATATTTGAAAATAAATATAAACATCTTCCATTGCTCCTCAGAAATTTGAAAAACAAAACAAAAACCTTTCATTGCTCCTCAAAAATTTTAGAAATAAATAAAAACATTTCATTACTAAAGAATTTTTGCAAAAACAAGAAGTTTCATTGCTGGCATTCAAAATGCTGAAAATGCCATGCAACTCTTCTGTTGACATCAAGAAAGCTGCGTTACCAATGGCCAAGCGCCGTTTCACGTTCCGACGGTAGAAACGGGTAGGTATCTCGTTTCAAACGGTCGTTTCTAAGCTGTCCAAACCATTTCAATCCATTGCGGAAGTCTCCAGATTTACAAAACTCTCGGCATCGTTTTCGGCTTTTCCCAATTAAGGCTTAGTATTTTTATGCATGCGAATATTATATGGAGAGTTAAAAGGATAATTGTTTATAATTTAATTTTAGATTTTTAGTTGTGCTATGGAACATAGGGGTAGTTTTTAACTAGTGATTAAATATTTTATTTGAAGTCAATTAAAATTCATTATTTTATATTTTTTATACATTATATTTTAATTTTCTTAAAATAAAATGCAAGATTTTTAACTTTTCAAATTTCAAAAACTAAACTACTTTTCTTCAATTTATTGACTACAAAATTTTGATTGATTTTTCAATGTATTTTTCCACCATAAAAACATAATAAAAAAATATTTAGTTAATTTTTAAGAAATTTTTTGAACTCTTCAAAAATTGTTATATTTTTCATTCTGTACATTTATTTACTAGTGATATCTTAAAATATAATTAAAACTTATTATCATTAAACTATTATGTATTTTAAAAAATTATATTATTAATTTTTTCTATTATATTATATTATATTCATTAATTAAATTAATTTTTTAGATATTCTACATCGATTAGGGTAATGGTTTTTTCATTGTTTTCTTTTCCACAAAATTGTAAAGAGATTTGATTTTAAAGGTCAAATCATCATTTTTTGAGGGATCTAGGTTATTCACTCAGGCATGGACTGCGAACTTTGATCCTTCTTCTGCCGTAATTAAATTTATTCATTTATAGATCCAATTGCCTACGCTTCCATTAGAATATAAGGAAATGGGTATAGTAGAGACCATTGCTAATCATATGGAGATTTTTGTTTGTCTCTATATTAATGCATTGCACACTACACCGTGGGTCCCATCCTTTTCTTTGGTCTTCTACACCATCAGACAACTAAGAAGAGGGTTCAGTGGATCTCATACTACTCTGGGGTTCACCCTCAACTCAATAGGATCAAGTATACCATTTTCATGTCACAATATGCCAAAACTATATTATAAGGTTGGTCAAATTGTTACCTACCTATTCTTCATCAAAAAATCTCTTCCTTGCAGTCCATCGGATGACTAAGCAACCAAGAGTGGCTATCACTAGCATAGAATGCTCCTTGACTACTATCCATCTCGAGCATAGTATTGCCCCTAGACAACTGTCAATCTTGAGCATAATGTTCCTCCTTGACTACTGTCCATCTCAAGCATACTACTACCCCTAGACACCTGTCAATCTCAAGCATAATGTTGCTCTTGGACTACTGCCCATATCGAGCATAGTACTACCCCTAAACACCTACCAATATCGAGCATAGTAATGTCCTAGACACTTGTCACTCTCGAGCATAATACTGCTACTTACCCATGCTTAGCACTATAACTAGAAGATAGGTTCTTAATATAGAATAAGTAGATCTCAATCAAGTGAATTAGAAGATAATACATAGTCATTTAAGTTTGAGGTTAATATTTACAGTACATAAAAGAATTCACTTAGTACCAACATAAGGGAAGAAAAACTCAACATGTAACCACAACAAAGTAGTCCAAATCATTCCTTTCCTTCAAATTGTTATTTAGTCACATGTTATGTATTGAAATAAGTAATCAGGTTTTCATTCATAACCCTCTAATACGCATTTGGCCTCATATGAAGCCGATTGAAGAGAGAAGGTCAAACCAATTGGTAACCCCAACATGTGGGAGTTATCCCCACTAGACCCTCCCTTATGGACTTGAGGTCATAGACGCACCCTTCGCCCAAGGACCGCCTACGTTCCCACTTCAAAATGGGTGAAAGTCACATGTAGTTCACCTCACCAAGTCTCTCAAGGTTTTTCATATACCATTTCTCATAATCAAGGTTCTGCTAACACTTCTCCCATTAAGGATATTAAAGTCTTGGATTGAACTCCACCCATCTTATTTATAATCTTGTTTGGACATCCCGACTCTCTTAGAGGTTCATCCCATTATCCTAGGGGATAGGCTTATTACTTAATACGAAATTACCTTGGTTTACAAAACCCATAGGGAATCATTCCATTTGAAAATCATATAATAGGATCATTATTGAGGATCTTATACTCAATAGATATCTTTGAAGAATATAGAACAATATTTATAAGAATGTATTAAGTATACTCAATTCTTGAATAGTACTTAAGAAAGATGGCAACACTATGTCCATTGGACCATCATATGAAAATATAAACCTTGTAATAGTTTTACTAATAATGTTCTTAATCTTCCAATTTCCTTTACCCTTTGGCATATTAGTATGACAGTCTAGTTAATGGACTAGATAATTTATTCATACTTGCCATTCAGTCTTAACGGTCATTAGTAAGGTATCAAGAGATGCTCCATAGGATTTATCTCACAATTTGATCACAACCATATTTTCAAATAATGTTAGTGGTCTTCCATATACTTATATTACAATTCATTGCAGGTATAATAGTATTCTCAATATCAAGGTTCTTATATCTAAGAGAATGATAGACATCAAGCATTCATATAAAGGATTTATCATGGTATCAGTGGATTATCAAAAGCACTGAGTTTCAACACTAAAAATATGTGTAGTAAAGAGTGGGCGTAGTGCCACTAAACAAACTCACACCTTTCTTACAATATTATGCAACCAAATGCCAAGGAACATATTAATTATATATGTTGTGTGGTTCCTATTAAAAGGTTATCTTTTAACTAAAGATTTTATCTAGGACACTTTGCAACCTTGATTCACTTAAAGCCTTAATATAGAGATGTAATGAACTGGATGTCTGCTCAAAATTTCATTCACTTCGGTATTCAAATAATTTAACCCTTGATTGTAAAAAATTCTTGGTTTATGAACTTCTCATAATCCCAACTTTCAAGTTCTTGAGCACCATACTAATATTAGTTACCCTTAGGTTTTGATTCCCATTTACTTATAAACAGTGCTAATTTCATTTAAAATCAATAAAAGTAAAATAATTTATATTTATCCATCCTTTCACAAATAAGCATAAATCACTTTTATTTAGTCATTTTTAATTACAACATGGGACAATTCCAAATTAACGCTTTAAAAGCTTCAACAGAATGTATAACCTTTCAAACATATTCAAGAGAGTTTGGATATAAATTCTTCTTCATTGAATTCTATTCCAAATCTTTGTGGTGGTGATACCAAATGGCTCCTATAATTTAAAAATCTAATAGGAATCCTCTTTAATCATGCCTTTCTACATATTGTGCCCTCTTCTCAAACTCTAGATAAGTGTAAATAAATAGAAGATTAATTTTTCATCTAATCACATATTTCTAAGGATTGTTTTTTGTAACTCATTTGGAACATTCCCTACCTTGCAGCAATACTGAAGACTACATTTCTTGGAGGCATTTTATCAAACAACACGTGTGCTTTCTTTTAAGCTTCCATAAATTGTACACAATTCTAACCTATGTATAAGAGAAGAGGAATTGTATTTTTCTTTATTTTTGTTATTACTTGAATTGTAATTCAATATCCCCTTAATGGTAGCAGTTGTATGTGATTTATCATTTGAATGTTTTTTAACCATCCTAAATTAATCTTTTGGTGCAAGAGTAATATAAAACTACTCTAATAGTGTAACGACTCGCCATGCAAACCCCATAGGACAACTACAACAAATAGAATATATAAATTCTTTTCAAATAACATTGCAACAATGCAACAAATAAATATTTATACAACCTAGATAAAACATAAAGCATTAACCTAATCCTATGGAGTACATGGTGTGTTAAATGAACCCAACAATTAATGATAAATGATACTAACTAAAGTGGAAGAAATAAGTGAGAATAAAACATGATATAAGTACAACAAGAATAAGATATAAATTCATAAACGTAAATTACATAATACTATATTCATTTCGAGAGTTCAAAGTTAGAAATGTGGAATATATTTCCATAGATACAACACAATATAAAATCAGAGTTACATCACAAGGCTACTTCCCTTATAACATTGGGAAGGGTACAATCAATAATACAAAAGTACAATAATGAAAGAGAACTCTTCATAGGTACAATCTTCTCTGTGAAAGCTCTAAGATCACTGCAACTACATCCATGCCATGATCACAAACAAGGACCTAATGGGTTCATTGCACGTTTCCACCCGACTGGGTGGACCCAAATGAACACCCCTCATGTAAGGAGTTGATAAGAAAGAACCCTCGTCCACAAAATCAAACATAAAGGGCACACATCACAAGACTCAAGCCCACCAACAACATAAACATCAACAATAAATAAATAACTAAAACAACTAAAACAACTCTAGAGGCACAAGAACAAGGGAAACAAAGGGGCATAATGGGAGAGTGTCATCGTATAGCCTTCATGGATTCACTAGACTACCTATAATCTAGGAGCCGCTTCCATCTATGGTTAACCAAACATCCTATTTTAAGGTGCCACCCTATAGGGTGACTCATCTGGAGCCATCTACCTTTTGTGAAGACAAGGTAGTGAACTTACCGACTAGGTCTTCCCACCTGTCCTTAGCCTTTCAGAGCGTTAACGATAGGGGAAAGGTGTATATTTTTATCTTGTTATGTGATAACTAACCCAACCCACTAAGTAAATTAATTAATTTTTCACTTAATTAAGGAAACTCTTTCAAGGGTGACCACTTGTACACTGACCCCAAGAAGAACCACTCTCCCCTATGGTTGCCCTAAAACCAAAACCAAGAAACAGGTATCACATTGTTCAACCAAAAGAATCATAACTCACAATAGGGTACCACCCACAAATTCCCACATGGTATCAACATGAACCAAAAAGATGAAACCATAGAAATGCATTCACACTTTCCCTAACCTCTTGAGATAACACTAATTAATACAAGAAAAAAGTAAAATATCACATCCAATTAAATAACACCATATCATTAATGATAAGGAATTTAAATAATAAATCATCTAATTCTCAATCAAATAACCATTTTCATCAATTAAAAATCAAAATAAATTCACTAATACTTCTATTTATCCCAAGCACAATAATCAAATTAATAAATATCTTCCTACACTTAAATAATTCATTTATTAAATATCTAAGTCTATAAACTTGCTAGAAAGCTAATTAAGAGCAGTAATGATAATTCCATGATTTATCTAAACATAATAAAATAAACTTTCTTTTTAAAAAAAAATTAAAGATACTAACTAAATTTATTAAAAACCAATTATAAATCATTCACTAATTTCATTTTTATTTTTAACTATATTTCATTTTCTAATTTTAAATCCTTTCCATAGACAATATTCTAAATTCTGATTTTTCTAAGATAATGGGAAGCTAATCTTTATTTTAAAAATCACTTCAAATTAAAAAACAGATTTACGATATTAATCTTTTAAGTTCAAAATCTAATTAACAACTATTTTGATATATCGTAGTACAGTTTGAATGGAAAATAATGAAATCAAATTCTACAGTATATTTTAAATCACAAATTTTATTTTCCTCAGATTCTAAATACAACTTAAATTAAAAAACATTTTTCCCCTTTATATATATATTTTTTCCAGAGAATAACTTATTTTTATTTTTCATTATTTGTTCGCATTTCTTGTGTATATATATATATATATATATGAGGAAGAAATGATGCGCGACTCCAGTCAATTGCAATCTTCTATAATTTGGAGATTCAAAACCCCAACAACAATAGATTCATCAAAAAAACCCAATGCAAGCCAAAAATCAAATCTTATATATATATATATGAGGAAGAAATGATGTGCGACTCTAGCCCACTACAATCTTCTATAATCTGGAGATTCAAAACCCCAACAACAACGAATTTGTCAACAAAACCCAATGCAAGCCAAAAATCAAATCTTCTTAGATCAAATCAACGAAAAACCACACAGATTACTAATCCTCAGAAAAATGGTCAACAATTTTTTGAGTTGTCCCCTATTTTTTCATTTCCTCCCTCTTGCTTTTCACTTTTTCCAAAAAAAACCAAATCAGAAGTTGTCATTTTCCGACAACTTTCCCATGGTTTCCAAATTTGGAAGATCTTCCATAATTAATTTACAAAAAAATATGCCTTCTAAATATTTTAATTTCATTTTAATAAAATTAATTTTTTGAAAAATAAACAATTAATTAATAATAATTTTAAACAACATTTCATTTAATTATAATTAAAGTTTAAAATTTATTTTATTAAATCACCTTTTTCTAATTAAAACAAATAAGATAATGATTTCCTTAACTTTATTTCTTTTAAAAATAAACAATAATAATTTATCTAACTATTTATTTAATTTAATGATTTAAATTAAAGGATAGCTTCACATTTTATAAAACTGCTAATGTACACCATTATTTTCCAAAGTATTAATATCATAAGCAATACTGAACCTTTCATTAATTTAATATTTTACACCATAGACTAGCATTTAATTTAAATCATAAAGCACTAGACCAAGCCATAGACACACTTATAAAACTCATGAAATATAATGATTTAATTAACAACTATACCCACATGAATGAAGTATAGACATGACATGAACAATCCATAGACTAACCTTTGACTTTGGAGGGGGTACTTTCTTACGAACTCGTGAACCACATCAACCATTGGGTCTGTAGGATGTGCTCATACCCAACAATGCGGGTGGAGTCGGCTCGATACCTACATTCCTGCATAACACAAAACGTTGAACAAAATATACATATGCAAGCAATTCATAGTTAAACACATTCTGAATGAGAGTGACAGAGAGGCAGGGCACTCACAAATAAGCGATGCAACCTTGTCTCCTTCACCCAAATCAATTATAGTAAACAAAATCTAGGCATCAAATCCTCAAAGCAATTCATAAAGTAACATCATCATAACATGAGTATCCCACACATAAGTCCAACTATCATAAGAAAATAAGCATAATTGTTTGCCACACCTAGCACATGGCAGAGAAGCTATCAAACAAAGTATCAAATATGCATCAAAACATAACCAAAAATCACACTGAAGAAAAATACACGTGCACCAAAGAAATATCAGAGTATCAGAACATGAGAGGCACTACGTCCTCGCCTCCAAGAACTAGGCTTACTCCTGGAAGCCAAAAAATAAATAAGGAAAAGAGGCTTGGATACGGGTTGCATCCTCCCATGTCATTGAAGTCTCGTCATTTAGGTCCCATTATACTTGCACCTACCCAATCTCTCTACCCTTGATCACGAGTCTCTTGTGCTACAGAATGTCCATGGGCCCTCAAGTGCAAGTTGCCCGTCCTTGACCTGAAGAGCATTCCAATCCAGTACATGAGATAAATCAAGAAAGTAAGGCCTAAGAATGGAAACATGGAACATATCATGAATGAATATAAGGTTGGGCAGCAAGGCTAAATGGTAAGCAATGGGTCCAATCCTCTCTAGAACCTCAAATGGACCCACAAAATGAGGTGTCAACTTGGAGCCTTTTCCATAACGGATAAGGCTCTTTCGTGGATGCACACGAAGAAACACATGATCACCCACTAAAAATTGATGGTCAGCCCTCTAAGCTATTTCTTCTACCAATCTTGAGCTACTATCGAGTGCTCTCTAATGTGAGTGACTTGCTACTCTATTTCCTATAGCATCTTTGGCCCAAGAAGAATCCTTTCCTCGAAATGGTCCCAACTCAGAGGTGTTCAACACAAGCGACCATACAAAGCCTAGAATGGTGGCATCTTGATCAAACTATGGTAACCATTATTATAAGAAAACTCAACCAAATGTAGATAGTCTTCCTATCAAGACTTTTGATCCATAACATACATGTGGAGCATGTCCTCAAGAACCTGATTGACCTTTTCAATTTGACCATCTATTTTTTGAATGGTAAGAAAAACTAAAGTTCAATTGCATTCCCAGGCATGCTGTAATGAGGTCCACAACATGGAAGTGAACACTGGATCTCTATCAGAAATGATTCTTCATAGAATCCCATGTAGCCTCACAATGTGATCCATGAAAATTTTAGCCACAGAGGATGCAGTCTAGGAAGGCCAAATAGGGGAGAAATGTTCCACCTTGGTCAACCTATCAACAGTGACCATGATAGCATCATGCTGACATGTAGTCATCAAAAACCCAAAAATGAATTCAATAAATATAATATCCCATTTTCATTATCGAATGAGATTGGGCTGCAAAAGACTTGCTAGATGATGGTGCTTTTCCTTCACCCTCTGTCACTCCAGACATCTCACAACAAGATTTTCTATATCCCTCTTCATCCCTACCCAAAAGTATAATGGATGAAGATCTACATAAATATTTTTATCTCCTAGATGAGCCGAATAACAATCCTAGTGAGCTCCATACATGATTAGGGTAGGAAGATCCTTTGAGGAAGGAACATATATCTGACCTGAACATCGCAAAAGTCCATCAGACTCAAGATTATAACCAATAAACCTTTCCTCTAGTACTCTACCCGACTCCATCTCTAACTTCACCTCCTAGAACCAGTTGTCTGAAGGAAGTGCTAGAAGAATCTAACCTTTTAGATCAACCTCAATAGTCACAAAGGATAACTCATGATGGTGATGGCTTAGTGCAACTGCCACTACATTCTCCTTGCCCTAAATATATTTCACTTGAAAATCATACTCGTAGAGGAATTCCATCCATCTTCTATGTCTAGCATTAAGATTCAACTACCTAAAAATGTATTGCAAACTGGGATGGTCGCTATGTAGCTCAAACCTATGGCCCAACAAGAAATGCCTACACCTTACCAAGGCATGAACAACTATGATCAATTCCAAGTCATGAGTAGGGTAATTTAGCTCATGATCCTTGAGCTTACATTACTCATATGCTATCACCTTGTCATCCTACATCAAAATAGCCCCTAACCCTTCCAAGGATGCATCTGTGCAAACCATATAAAGTCCTGAGTCAAATTAGGAACAACAAGAATAGGCACACTAGTCAGCTTCTCTTTAAGAGTTTGAAAATCCAACTGACACTTTTTTGACCAATCATATTTCTTTCCTTTCCTCTACAAAGTGGTGACAGGATGTGCAACCCTAGAGAAACCCTGTACAAACCGCTGATAATATCCTGCCAATCCCATAAAGCTGTGAATTTCTAAAAAAAAATTGGGAGCAGGCCAATCTATAATAGCTTGGATCTTTGAGGGATGCACGGTGATTCCTTCTCTGGAGATCACATGCCCCAAGTATTTCACCTTAGACTTATAAAATTTGCACTTTTCCAAGTTTGCAAACAACTAGTTTTCTCTCAAGCATTGCAACACCAGCTTTACGTGTTCCTCATGCTCCTCCATGAATCTAGAGTAGATAAGTATGACATCAAGAAATATGAGGAAAAAATGGTCTAGATAGTTTCAAAAAACACCATTCATTAAGCTCATGAAAACTTAGGGTGCATTAGTTAACCCGAACATGGCATGACAATAAATTCATAATGTCCATATTGGGTACGAAATGCAGTTTTGTGAATATCCTCCTCAGTAATCTGCAACTGATGGTATCCTAATTTGAGGTCAATTCTAGAGAACACCTTTTCTCCCTTGATCTAGTCAAACATATCATCTATCCTCAGAAAGGGGTAGCAATTATTCACTGTCACCTTGTTCAATTGCATGTAATCAATATACAGACAAAGCAAACCATCTTTCTTTTTCATGAAAATGACCACTGCTCCCCAAGGGGAAGCACTAGGACAAACAAACCTATTTTCAAGCAATTCTTCCAACTACAACTAGATTTCTTGAAGCTCCTAAGTTTTCATCTTGTAAGGAGCCTTAGAGATAGGATCAACTCCTAGAATGAGATCAATTCGGAAGTCGATGTCATGCTTACGTGGCATCCCAGGTATCTCATTCAAAACTACATGAAAAACTCCTTCAGGAGAGGATAATCATCCAAAGTTATCTCTTGACTCTCCTCCATATCCAGGTCACTACCTGAGACATCAAACAACTGACACCCTTGATGGAAACACCACTTCAACTATATTGTGGAGATAATCCTCAAGGAGATAGGCTTTTGAGTGCCAACAATTTCAACCTCGCCTCTAGAATCATCCCGACAATGAATAGACTTATGATGACAATCAATTGTTTCTTGGTGTGCACTCAACCAATCCATCCCTAATATGACATCATAAGAATGCAAGGGAAGAATCCGAAGAACCACCAAAGTCACAACTGAACCAAACTCCAACTTACATCCTTGAACAAGAGACTCCATTGACACTTTTTCCCCAAAAGCTAATTCAACACACCACTTAATGCCTTGCTTTTCTACAACCAAATTACAATGCTTAACAACTGAAGGGGAAATAAAGGAATTTTATTCACCATAATAAAAAAGTATAGAAATTGGAGTTCCCTAAAACAAACCTGATACCTCCACTACAGTGCCCTGGTGATAGATTTGATGATTATCCATTGTGGTGAAAACCTTATGAGACCTACCAACATCTCTAATGGTCAGCTCAGAGATTTCCAGCCTCTGACTAAACCCTCCATTGCTCTTCTACGGACATTTTCTGGCAATATGTCCCTGCTGAAGCACCCAGTACCATGGCCAAAGCCTCTGACACCAGATAGAACATTAGACTGTTGATAACTACCATGGCTAGGTGCAGGCTATGAGGACTATGTTGGATACTCAACTTGGTTAAACTGCAATCTTTGCCAATGATGATTCCTCCTAGATTGAAATCTATTGTTGTGATGAGACTGTGAGGGCTTATTCTTTGACTGAAACTACTGTTGTCCACCCTTAGTGGGTGCAAAATGAGCATTGGAAGGACTTGGAGCCTGAGACTACCCACCACATGAACCACCACCTGTAGTAGGAGTACTACCGATCTGAACTACAACATGACCTCCTAAAGCCAAGGTCAAATTCTCCTCCATAAGGTGAGCATTCTTGACAATAACCTCCATCGTCTTTGGCTTGAAGACTCAAACACCCCCACTAATCTTGGCATTTAGACCTCTAAAAAAATGTTCTATTAGCATAGGCTCATCATTAGCAATTCTAGCATACTATTTAAGCTCAAAGAAGCGGCTCTCATACTTCTCTACAAACATTGCCATCTATCTCAAGTCATGTAATTTATCTACCCGACACTGCCTCTAATGATCATATAAGAAATGGGCCCTAAACCAAGCTAAGAAAAATTCCCATGTCACAGAAATGATGTCAAGGTGTAATTTATGTTCTTCTAGTCGCCACCATTTGGATGCAAATCCTCTTAGGTGCATTATGGTGCACCTTGCCCTAGTATTATTGCCATAGGGATGCATAGCAAAGCATTGATCTAGATCAATAATCCAAGTTTCAACTTTGAAACCTCCACCAGTGCCATCATAAATAGGAGGATGTGCCCTAAGGAGATCTCTCATATGTCCAGCGACCACTGCATCCTGATCTATAGGTATCTCATTCCTCCTTGGCTACTGCTCTCTCTCTCTGATCACCCGCTGATCATCCTACCTAGGATCCAAATGACAAAGAACATCTTCCAACAACTAATGCAACTGCTCATCACCCTGAACTTTCTCCTCTTGATTAGGGCCTCCACTTGGAGGGTTGTTTTGGGAAACCTAATTTCCCTCTTGCTTTGATTCATGGGAGCTCTAAGATGGAGAATTATGATGGCTAGCTCCACAACCACCATAGCCACAACCTTGATCACATCCACGTCCTTAAACCCTAGGCATGATTCTGCACAACAAGAAAGGGATTACATAAGTTCAAAGTTACACAGTAAGATTAACATAATGGGTTTACTTAACCTATAGTACCCAGTGTTGTTAACCTTGGCTCTACTACCAAGTTGTAATGCCCCGCCACACAAACCCCATAGGAAAACTACAACAAATACAAAATAATGTTTTTTGAGAATAACAAATACATGATGCAACAAATAAACATTTATACAACATAGATAAAACATAAAGCATTAACCTAATCCTATAGGGTACATGGTGCATTACTTAAATGAACCCAACAATTAACGATAAATGATACTAACCAAAGCAAAAGAAAGAAGCGAGAATAAAAAATGATATAAGTACAACACGAATAAGATATAAATTCATAAACATAAATCACATAATACTATATTAATCTTCAGAGTTCAAAGTTACAAATGTGGAATATATTTCCACAGATACAACACAGGATAAAATTAGAGTTACATCACAAGGCCACTTCCCTTATAACATTGGGAAGGGTACAATCAATAATACAAAAGTAAAATAATGAAAGAGAACTCTTCATAGGTATAATCTTCTCTATGCAAGCTCTACGATCATTGCAACTACATCCACACCACGATCAAAATTGGGGACCCAATGGGTGCATTGCACATTTCCACCTGACCATGCGGACCTAAAGGAACACCCCTTGTGTAGACAAGGTAGTGACCTTACCGACCATGTCTTCCCACCCGTTGTTAGCCTTTGGGAGCGCTAAGGACAAGGGTGAGGTGTATATTTTTATCTTATTATGTGATAACTAACCCAACCCACTAAGTAAATTAATTAGGTTTTCACTTAATTAGGGAAACTCTTTCAAGGGTGACCACTTGTACACCAGCCCCAAGAAGACCCACTCTCCCCTGTGGTTTCCCTAAAACAAAAACTAAGAAATGGGTACAACAATGTTCAGCCAAAAGAATCATAACTCAATAGGGTACCACCCACAAATTCCCACATGGTATCAACATGAACCAAAAAGATGCAACCATAGAAATGCATTCACACTTTCCATAACCTCTTGATATAATGATAGTCCATACAAGAACAAAGTAAAATATCACATCTAATTAAATAATACCATATCATTAACGATAAGGAATTTAAATAATAAATCATCAAGTTCTCAATCAAATAACCATTTTCATCAATTAAAAATCAAAGTAAGGAAATTCACTAATACTTCTATTTATCCCAAGCACAATAATCAAATTAATAAATATCTTCCTACACTTAAATAATTCATTTATTAAATATCTAAGTCTATAAACTTGCTAAAAAGCTAATTAAAGAGCAACAATGATAATTCCATGATGTATCTAAACATAATAAAATAAACTTTCTTTTAAAAAAAATTAAAGATACTAACTAGATTTATTAAAAAACAATTATAAATCATTCACTAATTTCAATTTTTTAAACTATATTTTATTTTCTGATTTTAAATCTTTTCCACACAAAATATTCTAAATTCTAATTTTTCTAAGATAATGGAAATCTAATCTTTATTTAAAAATCAGTTCAAAGTAAAAAAGAAGATTTAAGATATTAATCTTCTAAGTTCAAAATTTGATTATAATATTTATTTATTTTAAACAACTATTCTATATATAGACAGTTTGACTAGAAAATAATGAAATCAAATTCTACAATAATTTTTAAATCACAAATTTCATTTTCCTCAGATTCTAAATACAACTTAAATTAAAAAGAGATTTTCAAATAGAATTGGACAAATGCAATGCTTTTTCTTTTTATATATAAATTGTTCCAAGAATAAAAGTTTTTTTTTTCATTATTTAAGTTTCACATTTTGAATACATATATATATATATATCAATTCATCTAATGCTACTGCAATTGAATATAATAAGTTGAATATATGCATAAAATATATAATAATATACATACATATATATACAATACATACATACATACATACATATATATATATAAACTCCACATATATATTTAAAAACTACACAACATAATAAAATATCATATATGTTTATTTTATCCAACAATTTTCCCATGAAAGAAATACAAGGACAAAAGAGAAGTGTAAAAATTCTAGAGTGCTCAAATAGGGAAAATAATAAAAGGAATGAAAGGGTTCTCGTGATGAGAGAGATTATCGAGGTTTAAAGCTAAGAACACCCAAAGATAGAGAGAATCGAGATTTCAATAGGAATTCCAGAATGAAAATTAGAGAGAAGAAGGAGAAATCTATAGACAAGAAGAAATAATTATAGAGAATGGGATTTTCCCAAACACACATAAAAAACATATTTTCTCTTTCAAGTAGAATTTCCTTTCTCCTTTTAAAAACTAAATCTACAGAGATCAAATTATGAAATTCGAATTACACAGAATCCTATGCAAAGCTCGATTCGAGGATGAAATGATGCGTGACTCCAACCAACTGCAATCTTTCATTATCCAGAGATTCAAAACCCTAGCAACAATGAATTCGACAACAAAACCCAGTGCAAGGAAAAAATCAAATTTTCTCAAATCAAATCGGCGAAAAACCACATAGATTACTAATCCTCAGAAAAAATTTCAACATTTTTTTTTGAATTGTAGACATTTTTTTTCATTTTTCATTTCCTCCCTCTGTCTTTTTTCGGAGAAGTAATATTTGGAAATATACTTTTTCCAAAAAAGCCAAATTAGAAGTTGTCATAAATTTTCCGACAACCTTCCCATCCAAATTCCACTTAACCCACCATTTCTGCAATTTTCCAATTTTGGAAGAAGAATCTTCCATAATTAATTTACACCAAAAAATATGCCTTTTAAATATTTTAATTTCATTTTACTAAAATTATTTTTTGAAAAGAAACAATTAATTAATAATAATTTTAAACAACATTTCACTTAATTATAATTGAATTTTAAAATTGATTTTATTAAATCATCTTTCAATTAAAACAACAAGATAATGATTTCCTTAACTTTATTTGTTTTAAAAATAAAGCATAATAATTTATCTAACAATTTATTTAATTTAATGATTTAAATTAAAGGATAGCTTCACATTTTAAAATAAGAATAAAAGTGCTAATGTACACCATAATTTTCCAAAGTATTGATATCATAAGCAATAATGAACCTTTCATTAATTTAATATTTTGCACCATAGACTAGCATTTAATTTAAATCATAAAGCACTAGACCAAGCCATAAACACACTTATAAAACTCATGAAATAAAATGATTTAATTCACAACCATACCCACATGAACGAAGTATGGACACGACATGAAAAATCCTTGGACCAACCACTGACATAGGCGGGGGTATTTTCTTACCAACTCCCTAACCACATCAACCATTGGGTCAGTAGGATGTGCTCAAATCCAACAATATGGGTGGAGTCGGCACCTGGTACTTGCATTTATACATAACACAAAATGTCGAACAACATATACATATGCAAATAATTCATAGTCAAACACATTGTGAAGGAGAGTTACGGTGACTCCTACACCCGAATGAAATAGGGTCTTTTAGATAATTCCTATAATAAAAAAAAAGCAAATGTATTTTTTTTTTTTTTAAATAGGCACTTAACCAATTCATTTTATGTTTTTGCTATGGATTTAATACAATATATTGTAGTTCATTTTTTTTAATTCGTACAAAATTCTTTTGTGGAAAACACTATTAAAATTTGAAGAATAGGAGCAAGATCCAAAAAATTAAATTCTTAAAATTATTATTTTTTGTTGATTGGTTATTCACAAAATTACAGGAAAAAATGAATAGTTTTGTAAATCATGAAGATTGAACGTGAGCATTTTTAATTTAAAATATTCAAAAGAGAATATTTTTCTAACCTAAAATTGAAAATGAAACAAAGCCTCTAAATAATTTTCTCATATGTTATTTAATAAATTTTTAAGAAGATATTTTAAAAGTGATTCAACCATGTATTTTCAAGTGAATATTTTATAAAATATATTTATTTTTTTAAAATTATAATGTAAATTTTAGGAAATTTAGATAGATTAATTAAATAATGAAAATTAAAAAAGAAAGAAATTTATACAATCCAAGAAAATAAGTTGAAATGTATTTAATAAAAAATTATATATCAATTTGTTTTTCATTTTTAGAATGAATTAAGAGTATGATTTAAAATGTTTTAATTCAAATAACATAAATGATAAATTGAAGTGGGTAAAACTTGAATATTATTTTAAAATTTTGAGGCTTCATATTTATGTGTGAGATTGATCTAATATTTAGGTAGAAAACTAATGTTAAAATATCATGAAAAAATAGACACAATGAATGTAGAAGTAAAAGTATATTTTCATACTTTCATAAAATAAGATCTAATAAACAAAAAATATATGTAATTGAAAATAAAAAAAGGAAAAAAAAAAAAAAAAACAATCCAAATTAGATAAGAAAGATAATCAAATTATATTAAAATAAGATCTATTGATAACCCTGAGTATTTTATATATATTAATATTTTTAATATATGTATTCTAGTTACCTTGAACAAACATATCCTCAAGGGATTTAGATGGGTTTTCCATCATCCTGCAAACATGAACCAAATTTCACCATCATTGTCAAAATAAGATAAAATACCATTTGCGCTAGATGCATCACATCATTTAAGAAGGTGCAGAGCCTACAACAGACTTTTCTCTTTGAAAAAGATACTAAAGTCAGAATCTGCGTCATATTTTTATAAATGAGCAGTGAACATCTAAAGAGAAATATGAATTTTCTTCATTTTGGGGAGCAAAAAATTGGGATGTTCATCAATGCATCCACATGCAAACTTGTCATTTTGAGAAACTGCAAAACTTCAAGCATGGTCAATTCGTCTAATAGTGGCAGTGGTATTTTATAAACCAATAAAGGTTAAAACCTCCACTTAAAAGAGGCTGCAAAGTTGAATGAAAGAAAGTGCCTTACAAAAAACCCAGATTGATTTCGCTACCTAATTACATTTTACAAGTAAAACAACAATTTTGAGATTTTCCATTTGGGAAACAGTATTTTTTCGTTTTTCTGATACAAAACCTATGACAAACATTTTCCCATCGGGCAACAGCATTTTTTTTTCATTTTTCATGACATCAATTTTCCTTTTGGGAAATTGTAGCTTTTTCCTATTTCAAAACACAAGTTTCCTGTCTGGGAAACTGCAGTCTTTTTATTTTTCCTATCCAAGACTTGGTAAGAAAACTCAAATGTTTCAAAGTTCAAAGAGAAGAATGAAATGGTTACTATTTCTAGAATAAGACTGAATCAGTTCATATTTTCCAAGAAGAGGATTGAGATTCCTAGATCAAAATTAGCAAATTTCCATGAGATACCAGCAAACTATTCATCCATAAGATCCTGCAAGTCAAGCCAAAATTAATGACATAATCTCTGTCCTAGAATCAGGAGATATTGATTGCAGGTGAAAAAACAGAAAATGCAAAACTTCTTTATTAAACAG
>VDFB02294516.1:77404-95707 GCA_007258455.2 Sequoia sempervirens | reverse complement strand
ATAGGACTCCTAAGAGCTTTCCATGATGTATGGCCAAAAATGATTGTCTTGTCGATGCTTTTCTGTGATATCGATATAACTTTCGCATTCAATGAGAAGTCTTGCCGACAGTGGTAAGCTATGTCAATCACTGCTATTAAGCATAATCACATTGGGGAGACACGGCCAGTGTCTCACCGACATGCGATTTTGGCTGAATGACCTTTGACCGCCTGGGATCTTGCGTGGCATATGCTCAACTAATCAGAGAGAACCAAAGGTGAACCATTAGCCGTTTGACTGTTTCACTACCCCTATGAACGAGATCAACATAGCATAAACGACATAGATTTTTTCTGAGATCAAAGGCGATGGAGCAGCTCAGTGAACAATGGTGTGGAGATCTAATGGGAAAGTTTGAAGCTACTTATAGAGGAATTCAACCTACACAAAGATCTTGAGTAGGAAGAAGGCCAAAAGAAAGAAGAGGTCATCAGTCTCGGGGACAGCTGTGAGGTCTACTAGAAAAAGGTAGATAGATATTAATGGTAATGCTCCAGGGGCATTCAAGACAGCTCTTCAAGGAAGTTCGAGAGTGGACACGAAGGCCAAAGGTTAGTACATTAAATGCATGGTCGCAAACGATCTGAAGGGCCATCCCTGGAACAATCTTTCACTGACATGGACACGAGGACATACATTGAATGCATTAACTTTATTTACAAAAGATCTGAGGGCCGACCATTCTAAAAAACTGATATTTTGTAAACCCTAAAGCAGGGGGCCGATACTTTTTAGTTTTCGTATATATGATTTTTTTGCCTCTTTTTGTAGACAATTCTTACTTGCATATTTTTTTGCTTTGTAACTTATGTTAGTCCTTAGAGAAGAATATTGAGTTTTGTAACTCATTTACAAACATTGTATGGTAGATTTTCACCTTTGGAGATCAATAAAAGAGCAGTTTCTGCCTTCTTAGTTATCTGTTTCGTTGAGTGTGTTGGATGATTGATATATTTACATGTGATTTTTTCTTATTCCTTGTTAATACGTCTCATTAATAGCACTTTCAAGCAGAGGAGATATGTATATTGCAGGTTATAGGTTATGCTGATGATGCAAACAGATTTTAGTTGTGAGAAGAATTTATCATCCTTCTAGGACTATACGTATCATATCTTTCTTATGAAATGTTTATGCAGTATCATATGAGTATCGAGTTGTGCATATCAGCTTTTCTTAGTTGATTGAAAATTGTGTGTTAAGCAGCTATACATGTTTGAACAAATTTGGTGTATCACCATAAGATTTAATTTTCATTCTCATGCACTCCTTCTCCCTTTTCCTTACAAAGATTAGTAGTCAAGTGATATTACCAGTTAGGAGCCGGCCTTATCTGGAGGTTCATTTCAACTTTAGGTAACCCACAGCCTTGAAATGATCCCATGTTTCTCTAGAAAGCTCAATTCTTCATAACTTTGCATAGGGTGCATTTCTAGGAGATAACAATACCAATGGAGATTTTTGGAGTATTAATGAACCCTATAATGCAGGTTGCCCTAGCACAAGTTGTTGCTAGCCTCCCTGTCCCTCCTCCTCTGACTAAACCACCCAATATGGAGGAAACAATGCAATTTTTTGAGGATTTACAAAGACAAGAAAGGGAGATAGCCAAAGAAATGGAAGAGGAACCTGATGATTATCATGAGCATCCTGAACATCAGCATCTAGTCATCGATGAGGTGGTGCATGAAGAGGAGGAAACAAAATCCTTTGGAGAATATATTGAGGACCCTGACACAAAATACATTGTAGAAAATTTTGACCAAGAGCTTGAGGAAGATTTTTCCAAGCAACTCAAAGATGTCGAGGAAGAATTTGAAAGGCAATCCTTTGAAGAGAAAAGAGATTCAGATGAAGAAATGGACGTAACCACAAAATGTTTGACTAAAGAACAAGAGAAGAGCCATGATCATGATGAAGAGATGCCTCCCTTAGGGGGAGAAGAATAAAAGAAAGAAGAAGATAAGCTCGAAGAAGATGCTGAAACGAGAAGAAGCCCAGAGGTAGAATGTCATGAAGAACATGGGCAAGAAGAAAAAAAAGGACATCTGAAGGGGAAGATAGCCCCAGCGAAAACATAGCCACCACTAAATCTCCAGAGGGAAAGGCTATATTCATTCAAGATTCAGATGAAGAAGAGGAAGAAAAGATAGAGCAGGAGGCTCCGGGTAACCAAGAACTAAAAATTTAGCATACTTGAGAGGAGGAAGGTGATCGTGAATCACCAAAAGAAGAATCCTAGATGCCTGAGTGGCTAAATAAGAAATTGCAAAAGAAGGCCCCCTTCCTCATGTATCCCAAGAAGAGATTAGAACCCATCTTAGCTCAAGAAAATATAGGGATAAAGAAGGAGAAGAAACTAAGGGTCAAATCCCATCTAACGATGGGTGCATCGGGGTCAAGGATAGTTCAAATAGCTACTCTAGTGGTGGAAGGATTCAGCTATAATATCTCCACCATTGACCTGGGAATAGCCACAAGGGAGCAGAAAGTTGATCACCTCCAAGGATCCATCAATAAGGACAAATCCTCTAAGGAGGAATTAAAAGCATAGGTTGCAGATTTGATAGCCTACATACAACAATGGTCCTCTGTTGAAGAACTATTGACAACCTAGTCAGCCCCACCACAGTTTTTGTCCAAGGATCATATCAACAAGCTTGAAAGAATGAAGAACTGGACTAAGGCCACGAAGGAATGGTTCCAACAGGTGGTTTACAATGGAGATATTGGTATCATCCATGCCGCCCAAACGATAAATAAGTTTCGAGAGGTGCAAAAATAGCTCAAAGGCACAAGGAAATTTTGCACTAACTTCCCAGAGCTATATAGAATTACATACCCCAAGCTTGAGGCTATCCTCAAGGTGCCTGAGAGAATGTGGGAAAAAGAGCTGGCACTAGTAAGGGATGATCATTGGCTCATTGATACTTGGAAATTGGGCCTTGACCACAAGAGATAAATCTTGGAGCGGGTGCTCCATGAAGTAGAGCTTGACATAAATTGTGTCAAAGAACATTTAGTGGCCTGTGGAGAATATTTGAAGCTCATGACAAACTACGACATGCCTTTCGTCAAGCTTGATCCTCAAAAGATAAGGCCGTATTCCATAAGAAGATAGAGAACGTAGCCACAAACACACTACACCGAATTTTATGGACTTTGTTTCTTGATCCTTTACCCAATCAGAGCAAGTAATCAGGAACATGCCAAAATGTGACAATGATTGGGATGTAATTACTAGCAGGTTCAGAAAATTGAGCATCCAAGTGCTCCAATCCGATTTAATGGAGTGTAACAAGATTCAGGTGCTGATTGGAAAGTTCGTAAAGTATGTTACTATGAAGAAGAATGAGGGAAATCCAGTCATTGATGATGATTTCCTCACAAAGTAGTTGCAGCAAGGCAATCAACTAAAGGACAAAAATGCTACAACACCATGCACTAGAAGACAAATTAGGCTAAACGACAAAGATGTATTTTAAATTGTAAAATATTAATAGGTAGGTGAAACCCTAATTTGTAGTGAATCTTGGCCATTCATTTTGCTTTTTGGACACTATAAGTAGGGGGTTTCCTCTCATTTTCAAGAGAGAGTTGAGTTGTTGTAAAGACATGCTACTAAAATTCTAATAGAAATTCATTGCTTTTGGGTGGATTCTTGAGTTTCATCTCATGTTTCATGATTCTTCTCTTCATAGTTAATATATTTGAGTAGATTTACTTTGATTTTCTATGTGTTTAGCATGTTTTGGTAGATTGGTAGATGCTAATCATTGATATTGAAGAATTCTTTTGTGTTGACGCCCTTCCTTGTTCATGCTTTTTGTTGTTTATTGATGATGAATAGTAGTGTAACACTAGTTTGAACATTAGTTGAATGTTGCACTCAAATTATATCCTTTATTCATTCTTTATGGTGAATGAATGGTTGAAAATTTGTAGACCTTAGAAGATTGCACTAGTTTCATGAGACTATGAGTAAATTTGGTTAAGTGGAACACAATTTTGGGAAGGCCATCGACTGTAGCATCCCCATTATCACTGGTCATTGGTAGTTTCAGGTCTAGGAACTTACTCTCTTCGCTGCCCTTTTGAATTTTCTTTCAAATAGTAATTTAGACAAGTTTAAGCATCATTGCACATTGTAAAGCCAAATCTGATGACAAAAGTGGAGTTTTAGACTGTTGTTCTGAACTTGCAGCAATAAGACACAACTTCAGAATTTTATAAACTCTATTCAAAGAACTGATTCCCCTCCAACTTAACTTATGTAAGGTTGCCCTATGATTACTAGCAAGATCACACTAAACCACTGAGACATTCCAAGCAAGTCATCACCTGACACCCGAGAGACCTTGGGGTGATTTTCTGCAACTTGTTTGTAGGAGGAACTACCTTTCAAGAGATGTAGTGCACTTATGCATTACCTTTTTTGAGAAGTGTAAAAACACCCATCAACAAGGTCCTTTAGATTCATGCCCTCTTTTCTTGGAGAGTATAATGTTAACCCATCCCACTTCGACATTCGTAAAATATCATTTATGATTTCTTCATCATATAATTTTAATGTTGAACTAATAATATGTCTTGTACAAATTCATGTGACTATATATCTCGTATTGACTATACTATTCGCATTGATCCTCTTCCTTTCACGAAGTTGCAATAGTATTGTAGGCAAGTCTAAAATTTGACCATACCTTGACCACACCTGACTTTTAGCTTATTTTAGCCATTAATTGAGTAAATATTTATTATTCATTTAATTAATTTATCCATCACCTTTGTCCCCCATTTTTATTAAATAAATATTTATTATTTATTTAATTAATTTATCCTTCACCTTTATCACCCACTTTAATTAAATAAATATTTGTTACTTATTTAATTAATTTATCCATCACCTGTATCCCACATTTTCCTATGCAATTAATTAAATAAATATTCATTATTTATTTGATTAATTTATTCATTACCCCTATACCAAAACCCTCCAAGTAAATTAATTAATTAATTTATGTTAGTTAATCCCCATATTTAATTCATTACCTTTTTTCCAATATTTAATTACACTTTATTCTTTAGTCATTTCCCATTTAATCCTAGACATTAGATTCATTCACATGGATCACAATCTAAACTTGTAATCATGTGATAAGTGCCCCTCTCACATGACTAACTAAGACCTTGTATAAATTCATTGAATCTAGACACTTTCCATAAGTCAAACTAACTTTTCATATCATCCATCCATTTCATACATCTCCCAATCCTATCCATTCACATAAGGATGTTGTCCTAATTAAAACCTAAACATATCCCTTATCCCTCATGTGACACTTGTAATATGACTACAACCTTTGATCCAAACCCTAATACTCATTCAATCTTATTCATTCATCAACCAACGCATCTTGGCCCTTGATTTCTCTCATATAAATTTTATGAACGAGAGGTCTCTCATCCCATTTGAACATCTCGTCTCATGATACCATTATGCTACTAAAAATTTCTATCTACTTCTTCCATAGCCTACCTAATCTTCCATTATCTTAGCCCCATGCTATCCATTTGATATATCATCATCTTAATCTTACTATCATGCTAATTATATAAGAAACCACATTCCTCCATCAACACATCAAAAGAGAATACCAAGTGGAGCTAGGTTGCACTCTACTTCAAGCTCTATCTAAAGAGAAAGAAGGGTTCTAGGTGAAGGTATTGCATGTGTATTGAATTATCTTCTATTTTATTTACCTTCAATATTTTATTTTCTTAATTTCGGTACGTTTGGTGGGAATCCCATTCTTGTTGAATTCCTTTTTTAAGGTTTTTCTAACCCCATATTGTTGGTTTTTAGTTCTTTTATGCAAAAAAGTGGAGCTAACTTTTTATTGAAGGAAAATACATAGGGTTTAAAATATCACATCATATATTTCAAATGATTGTGAATTTTTCTACAAAAAATTGACTAGTTTTTTTGTATGATCTCATGATGCTCTAGTAAAAAAATTAGGATTAAATCTTCGATATTTGGTGAGTTACTATATTATTTTTCATAAGCTTAGTTTTTCAAGTCACAAATTAACGATTTTTTCAAAAATATTTATATTTTCATAAATATTTTAGAATTTTAATATGGTTCTATTCTTTAATTTTATTTTTTTAGGTCAAAAATTGACTAAATAATCATATCTATGTTAACTAGGATTTTTTAATAAATATGCTTTTTAGGGCACAAATCAAGAATTATTTTAGATAATTTTACATTTTTGGAAATCTCCTAGAATTAGAAAGTGTTTCTTTATACATTTTTAATTTTAGGGAAAAAATATTACAAAATAATCAAATCTAGTTTGACTATGTGAAAAAACAAAAAATCTAAAATTACAATCTTGTGATAATCTTACCTTTTCTTTACATCTATTTCACTATAGTTTACCATTATTTTTTCATCTTTGTAGGAGTTTTATTGTCAGTTAAAATACATTTTCTTCTAGTCATATTCGTTACCCCAAGAACTTCTTTGTGAAACTAACAACACATTTTGTGTTACAACTACATTTGTCCAAGACATTATCATTTGACTAGTCTTAGTTGCATACTTTTTTTCTTAAGGTTAATGAACTTTGTTTGTTGTGTATTTAGTGTAGAAGTTGTCAAAACCAACTTCACATAACCCAAAGATCGCCTGCATGCAAATAACCTATCACAGAAAGGAAGAGATGGAGAAAAAAAAGCAAGGGTGCTCTGCAAGCTTCAAGAGAGATTGCATTGACTAAGTTATTGTTAAAATACAATGATCAATCCTTATAAGGAGGTCATGCAAAACCTAAAAGTAATCCTAATAGGTAGACATTTAATAATTAATATAATTATTAAATGTGGCAATATGCAAACTAAAGTGAAATCTTAAGAGAGGAATAAAGGTAACTTAATTAACATAATTAAGTTAAAACCTTTACTCTAACACGCCCGTTAAGATGAGCAAGAGTGCAACTACAAGCATGTGCAAGAAAGAAAATGTAACTACAATGCATAAAAACAAACAACGGTCCCGACAACTAGGCCTGATGAGGTATCTGAATACAACCAAATCTCTGTAAAGTGGAGAAATAGAGAAAACCTCATGGGAAAAACTCTACTCCAAAAAGAGATGCACAAGACATGAAGAACATCACTAAAGCAAAAGAAGCTGCAAACAACTGCCAAAAGATGACTGCTATGGTGTTGAAGAACCTCCTCTGAAGATAGGATGATCAAGATCAAGAAGACAGCAATCTACATGAGTGCCCCAAATGACACTACTCAAATTAGATGGAAAACAAAGGAAAACACCTGGAATGAAGATACATATGTCACAAGTACCAATAGTCTGAAAAACATTGAGCAACTGAGAATGGAAGATTCCTTCCAAGGTGAAACCAAGGAAGCATTAGCACGAACAGTATAATACCCCTCATAATGCTGACTAGGAGAGCCTGACAAATCCACTAAAATGTTGTGTAACACCCTGTAGTGCATGAAGGAGAAGAAACAACATCTGAAAGTGCACAAGAAAGCACCTACAACTAAAATAGTGGTGTGCAAAACAAAACACACATGCATGAGGTTGGAATCATATGGATCCACTGTCATCGTGGAGGGACACTCACCAGACAAAGGTGTGATAGTAAAAACAAAGGCACTACACAACCCCCCCATGGCACTTTATAAAATAGTGCGAGTACAAAATATGGCACAACCTTATGTGCAAAATTCCCAAAATACCTGTATAATAGTGTGGCACTTTATCTCAATGCATTTACATAGAAAAGATTGCTTACAAATAATGCTTAAAATTCCCACAAAGGACAAAAAATGGAAATACATGAAGAACAGCCAAAAATGAAGCATCCCATGCAAACGAGAAGTTCCCAAGAGCTAATATGTCTAGGTAATTCACCAAAGTGTGAAAACATAGAAAACTGAATAAAATATACCTAGAGTGAAATCTGAAAAAATTACATGGATGGAACTGAAGAGCTCTGAAATACGGTTCCAACACTACTGAGATTGCAAAAAATGGAGAAACTGGTCAAAAGTTACGAGCTCGAGACTGAAAACAACTTCTTTGACTTTAACTAGCTATAGAGTGTATCAACAAAAAAATGAAGCGATGAGACCCACACCATTGGAAAGTTGGCGGAATTAGCTTTCTGACGATATCTCATTTTCCAATAAATGATATCATATGCCCAAGTTATGGGGGGTTATTATATTGTTCATGCTAATGCTTCCTTGGTTTCGCCTTGGAAGGAATCTTCCATTCTCAATTGATCAATGTTTTTTAGACTATTGGTACTTGTGCCATTTGTATCTTCATACTAGCTCTGATTCCATGTAGAAGTTGTCAAAACCAACTTCACAGAACCCAAAGATCACCTGCATGCAAATAACCTATCACAGAAAGGAAGAGATGGAGACAAAAAAGCAAGGGTGCTCTGCAAGCTTCAAGAGAGATTGCATTGACTGAGTTATTGTTAAAATACAATGATCAATCTTTATAAGGATATCATGCAAAACCTAAAAGTAACCCTAATAGGTAGACATTTAATAATTAATATAATTATTAAATGTCACAATATGCAAACTAAAGTGAATCTTATGAGAGGAATAAAGGTAACTTAATTAACACAATTAAGTTAAAACCTTTACTCTAACATTTGGGTGAGTGGTGTGTATTCCCTCCTCTTTCACCTTTGTGTGATCTTGAGGATCAAAAGCATCACTTACTCTTTTCTTTTCTTTCCATTGTTATCCCAAGGAATCTAATATGTGTATGCTCTCCCATTGTACTTTTTTTGAACTTGGATGACCAAAAAAACTTGGATAATTCATTTTAGAAGGTCTTCCTAGGGATTTCATCAACCTAGGGTATGACCTCAACTCAGTTTCAATGGAGTATAAAGAGCAGGAGTTGAATCAAAGACATCTCTCTTGGAACTGGAATCTTGTCAATTTGGGCTAAGCCTCCAAGAAATTTATGCCTTGGAGAAGTGAACATGTAGAGTGGGTTACCCTCTCTTCTCAACTATTTGGAATTATTCCCTTTTATTTATGGATTTGGCCTCATGTACTCTTGAGGTATTTAGGGGACTCCCTAGCAACCTTTTTGATCTTGGTTTATGACCATTTGGTTGTTGTTTAGTGTGGTGCAAGGTACAATATCATGCCTAAATTTACTCACCATATATCTCCATGAGTAGAGATAGAAGCTCTTTGAGAAATTTCTAAGGACCTCTAAAGAAATGGAAAAGGTGAGTCATTGTGCCACTGGATCCCTATCTATTAACTCTTGAAAGATAAGTTATTTTTACTACTTTGAGTTATTAGCCTTTGTTGGTGGGACCACATTAAGTTAACACTCACACTTGAATAATTATATTCTTGTGCAAGTGTTTGGTGTTTCTTCTAGTATGACACCAGTGTATACCTATCATCCCAATTCATCAAGCCACTTTGTTTATTTGTGTGATTTTAAATGTATCTCCTATTCAAGAAAGGAAAAAATTCATCCAAATCCAACCATTCTCCCAATATTTTCATCCAAATCTATTTATCCAATTATTTATATTCTTAATAATTCCTTTTCATCTAAATCATCTGATCCTAATGATCCTAATTGTCCTATTCATTCCTATTCATCCTAACCATATCATCCTAGTCATCCATAATCATTATAATTATCCCCTGAATCATCCTAATCATCCATCTTTCTCTAATCATCCCCAATTATCTAATCCACCTAATCCATTCCATCCTAGTCATCCTAATCTATGTCATGTCCATCCCTAAATCGATCATTTATGACCTAATCCTAATTATTTTTACTAATCTAATCAAGTTCCTAGTCCTTATCCTAATTATCATTCTTTCATTTATCCTCCATAATCCACTTCAAAATCTGCTACTCTTAATCCAATTTCATCATTCATCTTTGTCCTAATTATCCTCTATTCATTGCCATCCTTAATCCACCATCTTTCATCGTCATCTTAATCCAAACCCCTTATCAAAATGATCTTCCATTCCAACCAAATCCTAATCTAATCCACCTACCCATCATCCAAATCCAATCATCCATTATCCATACATCTATCTCAACCAAGCATCCAATCCCCAATCCTTAATAAAAGATCATCCTCTAAACATAAAAATTTGGTTAAGGACTTTTAATATCCTTTATACTCCCTATCGTTTCATCATCATAAAAATCCTTCACCCCAAGATCCTCCCCCTAATCCACTATCATTCATTTCAAATCTATTCTCTCAATGAAAAATCAATACCTTAAGTTGACCCCATCCTTAATCTAATATTTCTTAAGAATGTTAGTCTATTTTAAGAATAGTTATCAAATTCCATAAATTCCTACTAAATAAATTTTCCTATCCTAAGTAAAAATAAAATACAATCAACTCTTAATAAAGAAAGTCTATCTTAAGTATAGATAATCATCCCTCATAAAATAAAATCATATTAAGGTCTTTAAAGTTGATCCCCAAATCTAATCTCATCCTCCATCTTCATCCTTAGGTACTATTCTCATAATCCTTTATCTATTTATAATTCATCATCTTAATTTTTATCCTCATCCAAAATCATTCCCAAACTTTCCTCTTCCAATAAATCCTCTACCATGTCCAACCATCTAATCTACCCTCCATTCAATATAATTTATTCTAATCCACTATCTTCCATTCCAACCCAATCTAACATCATGAACTCATAACCTACCCCAACAAGACCAAAAACACAATCAAGGTCAACCCTAATTACATTTATGATGATGATGATGAAAGTCTTGCTTACCAACCTGAGTATGATCCCTATGATGATAATGAGAGTCTTGTAAACCACAATATTCCCTCCCCATCCACCACTACAAATTTCATTATTTCCTACCACTTCAACAATGATAAGAGGCCATGGTTAGATACCTCCTTGGTATTGGTGTCAAAAAAAATTCCTCCCCATCCCCATCCAATCCAAATACATCTCATATTTCTTATCCTTCCGCTTTCCTTGGCAAGGGAATCCAAAACACCATCCCAAGTTCCCTTCCAATCCCATCTGCATCCTATCCCTCATTGATGTCTCCTTATCTCTCACCAACATACACCCTTATACAACATACATACATCTATATCCAACCTTTTATAACACACCTATCACCTCCACCCACAATCCAAGACCCTTATACTGCAATCCTCCAAACCATAATCCTAATCCTCCACCTAATCCTAATCTTACATCTAAGCCTAAACCATTTACTCTAGAATTTTTCTAAGGACTATTTACAAAGAAGACTAACTCCCCACCCTCAAAAAAAAATGGGAAATCTCCACATGTCATGAATCCACCTCCATATCCTTTATATCAAGAAAAAATACCTTCCCATAAACCTCATGAATCTCCTATCCATCCATCTATCTAAGTTGAAGAGTATATCCAACCTTCTTCCCTTATTACACCATCCAAACCAAATGCACTATGTCAATTTTGTATTCTTGTGATATAGGAAAAAGGGATCTAAGGTCTAAACCACAACTTCTCCTATATCACAATAGAAAGGACTAAAATTGATCTCAAACACCCACTTGGCTACTAACCTCAATGGAAGATCTAGAATGGTGGATCTTAGTTTTAGTCCTTTGATGATGGAAAATGAATTGATATTGATTAATTAACTATTAGTTGACTTAATTTGAAAATGTGAAGATGCACCTAGGTTAAGTATATAAATTCAGTGAACTGATATGATTTCAGGAAAACACAAAACTAAAAGCCAGGAACAAATTTTGAAAGAGAAGAGTGTAGACACAAAGGAAACCAACATATAAATATGAGCTTGAAATGGCTAAACATGGGTACTAGTGCCCTAGAATTGAAAGTACAAACACTCATAATCAAAATTCAAATCTCAATTAGTCTTCGTCTATAGGTGCTCTTCCTTTGAACTTAGTTTTAGAATATTTTTCTAATAAATCCCTTTTTCCCTAATTTTTTTACTTTTAGGACTTGAATGCTTGATTGAGAAACTAGGTCTTCAATCCTCTTCCAAATTTGTTCTTGATCTACAACCTATACACAAAAAATAGGGAAAAGGGTTGTGTAATATAGGGGCTTACCTAAGTCAAACCCCATTTTGGTATTTATACCTCCACAATGGTGATGATGATGAAGAGGAGAGCTTAGCCTTAGTCGAGTAGAGGTTAAATGATAAACAAGTGATAAATTGATCATCTTTGCAACTTACCACTTAAATATGCATTCCTTGATGGTCTTAAGTCATTATGCTCATCACCTTTAAGGAGAAATTATACTCATAAAAAAAATCTATATACTCAACATCATCCATCCTCTCATCTCAATGCAACATACCAATGCACAAATGACCACAGACAAGGCCAAATAATAAAGTTTTCAGCAACATTGAATCAATCTCATGGATATAGACAAACCAAATCCGAGTCATCCCACTATAACCAATGGGTAGCTAATCCACAAATTGCATAACTCATAGAACCATAGCCAATGAAACATACAAAATTATCAACACATTAGTAACATGTAAAATTTAGACATCAAAGAATATAACATGTAAATTTCAACACCAAATCACTAGCAACCCCTATTTTCCAAAAAAATATACAATTGACTACCATAGTCAAGGAAGTAAACAAGAATTTCTATAAATCTGAAATTATTTTCATCCACAAAACTCCAAGAGTGTGAACACAATCTCTCCATAAATCTACAAACTATAGATTTTTATTAACATGTAAAACTTGCAAAATCATCTTCATGTAAGAAACACACATGCAAATCCATATTCACTCCTCATATGGAAGATTGGTGTAGGGGCACCTTGTCAATTTTTGTCAATATCATCACATGTTAGGAATTTTGGGTTTTTTTGAGTCCTTCTGATTGTAATAAGGTCATAATAGACCATTTTCAATGTTTTCATGTCATTTGGGGTTGGTTGTAGTTGAGTTGTCAAGTTTTGTAAAGATGTGTAAAATGTTGTCAAAAGTTGCTTTACAACTTTGCAAATATTGTCACTTTTGGAAGATGAACAGTCATACATTCAAATTTTGGTTATGGACCATTGTTTTTGGTTGGGTGAATCTTAAATACACCTCACAAACTTCAAGGAAATCTTTTGGAATACATTTTGGTGCACAAGCAATAAAGCAACTTCAATTTTCTGTGTGTTTTCTTCAAAATTTGTTGCTATAGGAAGTTTGTATGACCCGTACGGCCTAGTAATGGAGTGAATCTACTTGGAATTGACGTAGGAATGTGTTGAGCATCCTTTTTTTTTATTTGAAGTGTTTTCATAAAGTTTGAAGCATTTGGAAAGCAAATGTCTAGAAACAATTTAGAAACCCTAAATTTTGAGGGTTTGTAGACAAAACATGGAATAAAAGCCCATTCCACTGGTGAAATTCTTTGTAACTCAATGGAATGGCACTAGATAGGTTTATTTTCATGTTTATTAGGATTGTAGTTGTAGGGGATGTAGTTAGGGCCCTGTTTGTGCAAGTCCTAGCCTAATATCTAAATGTATTAGACTAGTTCTGATAGGCAAAAGTAGGGTTTTGACATTTGGTGAATTGGTATATGTTTCATTAGAAAAAATCTATTGTTGCATACCACATGTGACCTATTTAGTATTTTGGAATGAATATTGGTGGTTGGGAGAGAGTTTACTATACACTTGCTTTGTAAAAGAGGCCTAATTGGGGCTTAGGGGCAGTGTAGTAGTCCTATTTTGGAGGTGATGTTTTGAAACAACCCTAGGTACAAATATGATATGTTGAAGAAGTCCATAAAGGGTACTCTAAATGGTAACTAGTTCATGGGTTTGAGGCCTTCTCTAAAATATATTCCCATATTTCAATGTTTGATGTGTTATAAGCAAAATTAGGAAAATTGAGTGAATACACCAAGTTAGGGTCTTCCAAGTGAAAAAGTTGTTCAAGTAGGATTGAATTGTGATTGGTAAGAGATCTCCACCCCTGCTCTACATCAAAGACCCACAAGTCTGAAAACACTAGAATAGTTAAACTAGAACAAGGGAATATAATAGATAAGCATAACCATAGATTTTGAAGGGAAAATTTACAACACCCTCAGATCCAACCAACTTAAAACAAAAATGCAAGTACAAGAAACCAAAGGAAGAAGAGGTCTAGTAATTATATGCTTATTTGTAGGAAAACTCCATAACCACCATCATGTACAAGCATATGAAGGAGATATGTTATTCTAGAAGCTTTCAGATCATCCAATATCAACTCCATAGCCTACATATATTCACGGATAATGAAATAGTTCCTTCTAATGCTAAAGGATAAATCCATGTAGCCAACATAAGCACATGAAACCATACTCATGACAACCCATTTTTTTCCATATGACTAGAGAGCCAAGAACATACACCAAACATGAATACTCTACTACATGCAACCACATAATGTAAGAACACCACCATGCATGAGGGTTATAATATATTGTCAAATAGGAGATATAGATTAATATTATATCAAATGCAACCACATGATCAAGGAGCCATAAAACCCCATCTTCTCAATCCTTCAAAATGTGCATGTTATCTCCTAAAACCAAGATCAACTACAAAACTTCCACTAAAAAAAAATGAATAATAATCAACCAATTAATCCAAAAAAAAATCCCTCAAGATTTCTAGGCTAAGAAATCACACAAATGAAACAAAAATAACCATAAACACCATGAATTATTTTCATGCAAGTATGTGCAAGCTCATGCAAGTACATGCATCTCATATACATGCACATGAAATAACATGCAAACCATGGATCTAAGCTCTAATACCAATTGAAAGGGAAAAAGATGAACCCAAAAAGACCTCTAAGAACTGGTATATATCTTCACTATCTTATGTTTCTTTTATGCTAGATTTTAAACACTTGATACATGTGCATGCTACTATGTCGCAAAAAAGACATAGTTGAATTCCCATCATATTAACCCTTAGAGGAAAGATAATGTAGTTAGAAAATCTAAGTAAATTTTGGAAAAATAATGACATGTATGTTGGGATTAAGGCTTCTCAACCTTAGAGTCTTAATATTAATTAATTTAATTTATTATTGTATTTGTATGTATTATTTAATTTTCTATATCATCTTATCATCAATTGGGACTCATTGGTTGGGTGGCATCTCCATTGGAGGTGACTGGATGACACATCATCATCCCAAGTGGAGGTAGGAATCCCACTTTAGAAAATTTTGTGACTCCACCCTAATTAGGTTAGTGTAGGAATTTATTTTCACTCACTCAGCTTCCTCTCAGTTGGTATCAAAGCCTAGCGAGCCTTGATTCCTTTGTTGGGTTAGAAGGGTTTTTTGAGTTGGTCTTTGTTTCAATGGGAGTTTTTGGAAAAAGTGTATTTTCTAACCTTTTTGTAAGAAAACTATGGCAAGAAAATACACAAGGATTGAGATGGAAAATTTTAACGGTGATAATTTCAAACTTTAGAAGCTCAATATGGAAGATATTCTCATAGATCATGAGCTATGGGCTGCTATTTCTAGAACCAAACCATCTGGAATGAAACAAAAATACTGGGATCTCATGGATCGAAAAGTAAAGGGCTTGATTAGACTCTGTTTGGATGATTGCATTCTCTTGAATTTTCATGAAGAGAAGATTGTTGCTTCTTTATGGAAGAAACTTGGAGATGTTTATCAGACTAAATAAATGGAAGATGGAGAATCTGTGGTAGACCATTTAAAATTTTTTAATGTTGATTGCTCAACTGGATTCTGTTGGAGACAAGAATGAATAAGACCGTTGCATGCTCCTATTGTGTTTGTTGCTAAACTCATGGGATCACATGGTGATGGCTATTGGGAGCATAGTAACCACTTTCAAGATGGATGAGGTGGTTGCTTCATTGTTATCTGAAGAGATACAGAGAAAGTGTTTTGAGATGACCAATGAGGCCCTTGTTGTTCATCGTAGACCAAAGGAGAAAATAAAAAAGAAGGACAAGAAATCTAAGTCAAATTCTTTGGGGAGGTCTAAGTTTCCTGGTAAGAAGTCTAAGGAAAAATGTTGGAATTGTGGAAAAACTTGTTAGGAAATTGCATGCAGAAAATATTAATTAAATCAAAATAAAGAGTAAACAAAGGAATGAAAATACATAGAAATAATAACAACAAGAGACAATTTTTAACATGGTTCACCCAAACTTGGGCTACATCCACCAATAGAAATTCCAATATTATTATCTAGCAAATCAAACTGATTACAACCAATAATCCTTGCAACTCAATACTGTTGCAAATGCTACAATACAATATCAACGAAAAACCCTAACCCTTATCCTTTTTATCAAGACCTATGTCAGTTACAAAATAGGGTCTTTCATGTCATCCAATAGAAAAAATAACTCCTGACACCTTTATAAAATAATAAAAGTCATTTGAGCTTTCAGGGGCACTACCCTTGAGCCCCTGTGGGGGTACTTCCCCTCGACCCTGCCCTGTATCGCGATAGGGAGCACACTAGGGGAACTACCCCTAGACCCCACAAGGGGCGCTACCCCCAAACCCCCATTGAATAATTTGGGGGGGAACTGTGCTGATAAAAGTGGGGAAAATTTAACCTCAGAGTCTGATTAGGCTTCATATATCACACACCACTCTGGAACATATCATCTCCTATCACTTGAGATCGATCATAAGATCAAGACCCTTTAGGGCATTCCCATTGGGAAATAAAACATTGTTCCGACCCCGTTCTAGTTTAGATATTTTAGTCCAGAAGACCAACCAAAGCTAAAGAGGAGCTTAGCTTCTCCCTTGTCACTACCTTTGTAAACATATCCACTGGATTTTCATCTGTATGTATCTTTTCCAACCTTAGTTTTCCATCATCCAACACTGACCGAATGAAGTGATACCTCAACTGTATGTTTTTGGTCTTTGAATGCAAGGAAGAATTATTTACAAGATGTATGGAACTCTAGTTTTTCATAAACAAATAATTGTTAGCTCATCATTGGCCCAATTATTCCATGAAAGATTGTAGCCATTTCATCTCCTTGCTTTCCTATGTTGTAGCTACATACTCTGCCTCTATGGTGGATAAAGAAACCACCTTTTGCAACCTGGAGATCCAACTCACCATTGTCCCACCTATAATAAAGACATAACCTATAGTACTCTTCTTGGTATCAATATCCCCTACCAAATCTAAGTCTACATAACTTGCTAAATCAATATTAGAACCCCCAAAACATAATTTTTTATTGGATGTACCTCTCAAATACCTAAGAACCCATTTTACTGCATTCCAATGCTCAAATCTGTGATTATTCATATACCTGCTTACAAATCCAACAACATGTGCAATATATAGTCTTGTGCATACCATGGTGTACATTAAGCTTCCTACAGCTAAAGCATATGGTACCTTGGACATTTTGTATTCCTCCTCTTTTATCTTTGGACACATCCTCATAGTCAATTTCATATCACTAGGAAAATGTGTGCTGACAACTTTTGCATTCTCCATATGGAATCTCTGTAACACTTTTTCAACATAATCATCCTGAGATAGAGTCAATTTTTTGTTCTTCCTATCTCTACAAATTTTCATACCAAGGATTTTTTTTCCTACTGCCAAATCCATCATAGCAAATGATTTTGCTAACGGTTGTCTTAACTCACTTATGTGATCCATGTTAGACCTCACTACAAGCATGTCATCAACATATAAACATAAAATATTGTAGTTTTCATTATCCAACCTCTTAAAATAAACACAATGGTCAGAATTACACCTGTTGTAGCCTTTCTCAACCATAAAACTATCAAGTTTCAAGTACTATTACTGAGGTGCTTGTTTCAAGCCATATAAACTCTTCTTCAATCTACACACCAATTTCTCTTTACCTTTGACCTAAAATCCTTGGGGTTGTTCCATATATATGGGTAAGTGCACCAAGATGGTTCCCAAAAAAGGGGCTTAAGTGGCCACTTTTTTTCTGAAATCAAGAAATATTGACCTTGGACATGAAATTGAGGATAGCTACACTCAAATTTTTTTGATGGAACAAAAACAAGGACCGCAGTGCTCCGAGTCTACTTTCTAAACTACTAATTTATTTTGAAAATGGTTGAGATTAAGGGGTTCAAAAGAGGGACACAC